>SJYX01020852.1:259847-282568 GCA_006410675.1 Oreotragus oreotragus
CTGATGGACATCTAGGTTGTTTCCATGTCCTGGCTATTATAAACAGTGCTGCAATGAACATTGGGGTACATGTGTCTCTTTCTATTCTGGTTTCCTCGGTGTGTATGCCCAGCAGTGGGATTGCTGGGTCATAAGGCAGTTCTATTTGCAATTTCTTAAGGAATCTCCACACTGTTCTCCATAGTGGCTGTACTAGTTTGCATTCCCACCAACAGTGTAAAAGGGTTCCCTTTTCTCCACACCCTCTCCAACAAAGAATCATTTTAAAAGAGTCTTTAAAAGGGATAGGATTTTCTCCTAGGTGGTGAATGGAGGATTAGGCTTGAGGAGCACTCCAGGAAGCAAGAACAATGAACATTTACCTCTGCCTTGAATTACAGTTATTGGATACACATTTGTCTTCTGCTAGCCCGCATACTCCGTTAGGTCAAGGACTGGGTTTGGGGCATCTTTGTTTCCCCATTTCTTGTGTTAATGTTTAGTATGGGGTAGGTACTCCAGAAATACTTGAATGAATGAATAAAGAAAATCCAACTTATATTGATTTGGGGCACAATAAGCAATCTATGCAATGACACTCATTTATTATTTGTATACCTTTCCAGAATGATAAATTGCCTTAAAATGGATGGCATAATTGCTAAACTGATTCTCTGTCCAGGACAACTGAATTTATATGTAGGAATTTACTTAAGATTTATAACCAGGGATAGATACACCCAACTAATAATTCAGTTTGATCTTATTGGCGATAATCTTTTCTCCATATAAGCACAGCCATATATATAAGCAAGCTTGTAAGTTTTTACTTTCAAACAGAAATCCAGATGATCATTTCTGGCAGCAATCTGGATTTAAGGTGTGTATTAACAAAACATGCTGTGCTAAACATCTGTTACGAATTATCACTTAATGGTTGAAAAGTTAAGTCTTGATTAACTTTTCAGACTACAAATGGACATCTAACAATTTTTTTAGGTGTTTTATAAAACACCTAAAATTTTTTTTAGGTAGTTCCATGTCACTAAAGGAAGAGATTGCTCATTTTCCCATGAGTCCCACACTCATGGGCAGGAGCCAAGAATATTCAGAAGGTTAAGTGCTAGGGTTATCAAATGGTCTTCAAAATGTCTCACCCAAGTCTGTAGATCATGTCCTGCTATGCTGGTTCTCCTGTTCTGCTTGTGTGGCAACTCCTCAAGACATCACAAGTTGTAGAGTGGCTATAAATAAGTGTGCCCTAGGTAAGCTGATTGAAGATTAGCACTTTGGAACAAGAGTTCATTAGCACCAAAAAAATGTAAAAGACTGGGAAGTGAACACCTACTCTAAGGTGGTATCACCACATAACTATCAAATCACTACTGCCATCTGTTTAACTTTGCATTGTTTATGCTTCACTGATTAAGTACTCAAGTACTGTCAAAGTTATTTGATCTTGAAGACAATGCACACACACACACACACATTCTGTGATAACCTCATCCTGTAGTAAATTTAATTATTTCCAATATTTCCTTTGAAACAAGTTCAGTATATTGCTGCCATTTTGCCAAATATATTTTATTAAGACATAAGCTCTTCTCTGATAATTTACTCTCCTAAAATTTTCTTTCTTTTGTTCAGGTTTACATCCATTGGTTTTTATGCTTGCTATAACTTGATTACACAGTACTGTACAAAGTTGAGGAGAGAATTTTGTCAACAAACATCTATTGAAAGTCTCTCAAGAGTAGGAAGTAATCTTGCCTAGGGATCAAGAGCACGGGTATGGGAGTCAGATGGGTCTGGACCAGTTAGCTCTGCTACTTAGTAACTGTAATGTGATCATTAATTCTCTTTTCTTTTCTTCTCTTTTTGCCAGCCTGCCTTCCAGTCTTCCTTTCATATTTAGTGTATGTTCACTGAATATCTTCCATGTGTTGGCATTATTCTAGATATTGAAGATATTATGGTGAGCCAAGCAGGCCTCATCCTTGGTTTTATGAAGCTAACACTACAGGTGAAGGAGGGGGATATAAAAATATGAATTAATATAAAATAATTACACATTATGAGAAGTGCTTTGAATAAAGAACTGCATTTGATGAGAAAAATGTCAAGCAACAAAATTAGGAAAATGATAGTATCTACCTTAAAAGTTTATTGAAGGTTAAATTAGATAATGTGGGTGAAGAATTTAGTATGGCTTTTGGGTCATATTGAACACTTGCTAAGTAGTGATCATAACATGGTAATAATTAAGATGATGATGTAGAAGTAGTCTTAGCCTTCAAGGGTTCAAAGTCTACTGAGAGACAGCGTATATCTGAGTTCTTGCACTACACTATACCAGAGAAGAAGGCGATGGCACCCCACCCCAGTACTCTTGCCTGGAAAATCCCATGGATGGAGGAGCCTGGTGGGCTGCAGTCCACGGGGTCGCTAAGACTCGGACACGACTGAGCGACTTCACTTTCACTTTTCACTTTCACGCATTGGAGAAGGAAATGGCAACCCACTCCAGTGTTCTTGCCTGGAGAATCCCAGGGACAGGGGAGCCTGGTGGGCTGCCGCCTCTGGGGTTGCACAGAGTCAGACACGATGGAAGCGACTTAGCAGCAGTAGCAGCAACTACACTATACAGATAACAAAACTGAGGCATGGAGAGTTTAGGTCATCAGCTCAATATCACACAGCTAATAAGTGGTAGAACAGAAATACAAGCCCAGACAGCTCTAATGCCAATGACCACAGTCTTATCCATCATACTAAACCCCCTCCAAAAGAGCCCCTTTATTAACTGTGTTCCCCTAGATCATTAAAAACATTTCTATCACAGCTCTTACTACATTATATTTTCATCAGCTTTTTCTGTGGTTGTCTCTCCTCCTAGGCTCTGGAATCCCTTATTCCTCTTTGTTATTCCTAATGCCTAGATACTGTGTCTGACATAGAGAACATGTTCAGTAAACAATTTTAAACAAATTAATAAGGAAATCTATGAGTATATATAAGGGAAGCCTGCACAGACATTGTTCTTCCCAGAAGCAGATGCCAAACTATTTAAAATGGGATACTATTCTGTTGTTGTATTAAGATGAAATCTATTTTAGTGGGTTTCTTATGAATATTTTAGATGAAGAGAGAGCAGATAAAATGGTATTATAGTCTAAACATGCTGATAATGTAAGAGAATCACAATTACAGAAATACTAACTTTAACAATGATAAGTCTGGAGATAGGGAGATAATTTTCATCGCAGAGAAATTCTTTATGGGTAAGAATGAACTGACTAGAATTTCTTGAGAATTTAAAGTTATTAAACTTACTAAAATAAATGTGTGTGTAGCAGCCATATTTGTTAATACCTTGAGGGTAGGGAATATAAACCTCATTTACTTTTGTATATTCTACAGTGACTAGCTCAAAGTAGGTGTCAATAAATAGGCTTTTAAATAAATTAACTCTGCAAGGACTCAGTAATTGTCCAAGTGGGGCTTACCTGCAATGCCTATTTCATAGAGCCATACCCATATAAGATGGCATTATGTGATCCAGAATAGAACTTAGCTCCTAGTAATTTCTGCAGAAGGAAAATGGTGGTTCAAAGCTGGGCAAGACATCAAACCTCTGGAACATATCAGGATTTAGATAAATGGTGAATGATAGTAATTATAAGTCCAACAATAGTTAACACTTTTAAAATTCTTATTATGTGCCAAGCATTATTCTAGGCACTTTATATACATTATTTTGAAACTCAAAGCCCTATAAAGTAGGACCTCTCATTATCCCCATTTTACTAATGAGGGTAACAGAAACAGAAAAGTTAAAGCTAACCTGATACATTAGCTTACAGTGGAGCTGGGATTCAAACCCAGGCAGTCTTGCTCCACTGATCCACAGTTCATGCTTTTAGCCACTGTACTATATATAAACCCTGTGGTTCAGTGGTAAAGAATACACCTGCCAACGCAGGAGACACAAGAGGCATAGGTTTGGGCCCTGGGTCAGGAAGACCCCCTGAAGTAGGAAATGGGAACCCACTCCAATATTTTTGCCTGCAGAAATCTAGGGACAGAGGAGCCTGGTGGGCTACCGTCCAGCGGGTCACAAACAGTTGGACATGACTGAGTTAGCATGCATGCACCTGGAAATAACACTAGGAATACCAAGACAAAGGAAAAGAGAGGAAGTTAAGAAAATGCTTACATGGAACATGGCAGAAAACCCCATCTCTAGCATATTACACAGGACCTTGCATGCAGTAGGTATACAAGGTCTATGTTGTGGAAGATTATGGCACAAGGGCAGGGTGGGGTGTTTTAGAATTCAGTAACATTGTATTTTCTGTTCTGCAGCTAAGGGAAAGGAAGCAGCAGGATAAATCATGTTTGGGGTCTACATTAAGCCTAGAGCTCAAGAGTTTATCTTCTGTTTGGTATTTGTTGCTCAGGAAGCAATATTGTGCATTGTACGTGTTATTTTAAATCCCTCTTCATTTTCTTTGAAAATTAACAATCCATCATTGTTTGTGAACAATGCACTGATGCCCCAGGCACACCCTCATTCTCTGTCTGATCACAGACGTCACCAGTGACGCCACAGCTTGCATCATGGCTGTGCAGGGTCAGAGAACTGATGGGGGCTTTAAGACAAGGCTCCCCAGAGGCTTGAGAGAGATGACGCTACTAGGCAAGCGAGGGTTTTACCTCTTTATGAGTATTACCAAGGATGGCTCAAGGAACCACTCAGAGGGATCAGGATATCACAACATATTCTTTCTTGGAGAAGGGGGAGAGGAGGAAGGGAGGGAAAAGAAAAAAAATAAAGGGAAAGGGAAAGGTTTTTATGCTGGCTTATATAGTAAGTATTCTCACATGAGCTATGAGTGTGGTGGGGCAGAGCTAGATCCTCAGGGTCTGTGGATGAGAACCTCAGGACACAGGGTGTTTCACAAGTAACCTTCATGCTGGAAGACTCATTGTTCTAATCTATAAGCTGAAGAGTCCTGGAGAGAGCCACCTCCATACTGGAGCAGTAATAGGAATGTTAAAGGTTTTAAACTAGATATATAAGAAGCTAGGGTGCCAAGCTAGCCCTCCAGATGGCAGTTGCAATGGGGTTGGGGTATAGTGAGGAAGAAGATCAAACATTTTGGCATATGCCTCTCCAAGGAACTCACAGCATTTACCCTACATTTATGAAGGGATCAGGGTACAGTGGGAGGAGTACAGACGTGGGGCCCAGATCTCAGATCAAGTCTTGGCTCTGTTATTTACTAGCTGTGTGACTTTAGGCAAGTTTCGAAAACTCTTTAGCCTGTTTATTCACCTGCAGTTAGAAATAATGGTATCTATCTTTCAGGTACTAAGCTAATGATAATAATGTTGATTCCTAATATTGATTAAATGCTTGCTTGTGTGAATGCATGCTTAGTTGCTTCAGTCGTGTCTGACTCTTTGCAACCCTGTGGACTGCAGCCCACTAGGCTCCTCTGTCCATGGGATTCTCTAGGCAAGAATACTACAGTGGGGTGCCATGCTCTCCTCCAGAAGATCTTCTCAAGCCAGGGATGGAACCCGAGTCTGCTGTGTCTCCTACATTGCAGGCAGATTCTTTACTGCTGAGCCACCAGAGAAGCTGATTAAATGCTTATTATATGCCAAACACTGTTTTAAGGCTTTATATGAGATATTTCATCTAATCTGCATAACAATCCTATGAGATAGGTAAGATTTATCATTAGATCCATTTTACAGATAAGCAAAATGGAACACAAAGAAGTTAGGAAGTTACCCAGGGTCCCAGATGGAGTTAATGCTGGAGGTGAAATTCAGATTCAGGCAGTGTGGCGCCAGATCCCACACTTTTAGCCACTGACCTATATCCTATCACCACACTATAAAGAACGCAGAACCTGAGATCTGACACAGACCAAGTACTTCGTTGTGATTTAACCCCACTTCCCTTATCATTCCCTTTCTTTTTTTCTGTTTAAGAAAGAAACTATTTGGCTACTGTGTGGGGGTCTCTTCTCCCACTTCCCTAAGTTGGAGCAGGGGCCTCCTTAGTTATTTCAGGGTGATCTGGCATGAGTGAGTTGGAGAATCTCAGAGATAGTCCTTGTCAATTCAATGTGATGAGCTGAATGTGAGCCAGAAAAACAGGTTGAAGTCGGAGGCAGGGGTGGTGGAATCCCAGCAGGCTCTACGATGGGAACCTTGGAGAGCTTCCTCTGTCAGTAAGAGCAGAGGCGAGCTGTCCTAGAGAGGCTGTCTTGGGCTTTGCTGAGGTTCGTAATTCTCCACTCGTGGCTTCTTGGGCTTCTGAGATAGCAGTGAACTCATATTACGCTGTTCAAGGGTGAATGGTTGACCGTGGTTCTCTAGTCCCTAGGATTGCATCATCACATTCCACATATTCCCTCATCTAACACTTACAGAAAGAACACCAGAAGCATAACTGGGCCGCAAAAATGCTACTAGACACCAGCTCCTTTAACATCTCTACTAATTGCCGGATAAGCCACACATTTCTTTTCCTGGTTTTGAGACAGACACATGACTATTACTGTCTGATCCCAGATAGTGTAACTACCGGCTTTCAACTGGAAATCTTACTATTTAATAAACTAACTGCATTTCAGGTACTGAGCCTGCTCTTTAGGTTAATGGCATGGTTGGTGGTGGAGAGGTGTGTGTGGAGAAAGAACAAAATAGAAGCATAAAACTCTGAAAGTTCCCAAAGCTCTCTGGTCAATGCTTTTCTGAGGTAAGTTGCGTAAGAGATGACTTGGCAACCCCGCAGCTATGCTGTTGGAAGTTTGGCAAGATCTCTTGCAGGAAAAACAAATAAACAGCCCAGAGGTTAATCCACAAGCCGTTCTGCTTTAGCCCTTGTCGCTGAAAATCTTTCCAACATGTTTCAGTCCACTTCTTGCCATAGGAGATAGAGTAAAACAAAGATAAATATAGCCTGGGCTAGATCTGGAATTAGGAGGGCTGAGTTTGAGCTCTGACTCCACTATTTACTTGTGGTGCAGCAATCACTTACACCCGTGTTTGTCCAAGTGCATTCCAATCATGTGCATCAGAATCACCTAGAGTGCTGTCTAAACAGCCAAGTTTCAGGGTCCACGGCTGAGGTTTTCATCTGAGTGGTGCCAAGAATCTGACTGTTGAACAAACAGCCTAGGTAACTCTTATGCCCACTACACATTTGCGAAACACAGAGTTTCAGTTTTCTCATCTGTAAATAAGAATGGTGAAAACAACATATATGGTCAACCCGAATCTTTGAGTGAGGTTATGGCAGAGCTTCAGGATACATTCTGAATATTAATTTAACAAACATGTTAAATCCATGTAGCATTTGATGGTACCAAGGTGAAAAATCCATGTTTCTCTGCTCTTGAGGGGCTCATAGAGTAATGGGAGAGACAAACGTGAAAACAAAATTATTGTTTGATAATGGCTAAAGGGGTGTGAAGAAAAGG
This sequence comes from Oreotragus oreotragus, assembly GCA_006410675.1. NCBI lineage: Eukaryota > Metazoa > Chordata > Mammalia > Artiodactyla > Bovidae > Oreotragus > Oreotragus oreotragus. The sequence goes on from SJYX01020852.1 coordinate 267,329, forward strand.
GAGGTAGCTACTCTGCTAGTACGAGAGGTGGTAGTGGAGGTGGGAGGGGAGCATAGAGGAAGTGATGCTAAGCTGGAGAAGATTATTTTAAAGTGGGTTTTGAGAGAGAAGTCAATTACGGTACTGTGGGTATCTTAAAAGTGTAGCAGATAAGGCTGTATTTGTGCTAAGTCTAAAACCTATAATAGAAAGTGTTCTTGTTTGGGGGGATGGGTATGAGTGGAGAATATTTTCTGTATCAGTTTACTTATTACTCCTGGCTCCTAGAAGTAGTGTTAAAAAACTGGAGTCATTTTGTGTTCCCTAGTGTGTGGGACTCTGAGAGGATGGGTATTCAACTATGTTGTTGACTTGCTCTGCAAGTCACTAACTGGAAGGCCATGGTCTAAGTTAGGGGATGGGACACTGGCTATGAGCACTATAAACAAGTCAAGTGTTAAATCCTACTGATAATGGGAACTCTGGCTTGAGAACTAGCTGCCTCAGCAGAGAGATCCTCGAATATTAAGGGCAATGCTATATATACACATGGAGCTGCAGCAGCCAGTGACTAACGGCTCTGCTTTGGGCCAGCAACCTTGGCCCCATTCTGGCTTCTTTACCTCTACAGGCCAGCCCAACTTGAGTTTTTAAACTCCACCTCAATTTGAAAATAATCAGGAAACAAAAGCCTTTACTATACAGAATGTCACACTGTCCCCACTTCCCTCCATGTTTCAAAACGACTGAGGTTTTCTGGAAACCCATAACACACTTTCAACAACTCCCTTCATGCCTTTGCCCAGACCAACGATAATAAACTCTCAACCCTTAATGCCCTTAACCCTTAATGACCTCAAGCAAAGAAAAAATGAAGTTGTAACAATGATTAAGATCGTGGTTTTGGATTACATCTGAGTTCTAATCTTGGCCTGCAGCTTATTAGCTGCATGATTCTAATGAAGTGACTCTGTTCTTCATTTTCCACATTTGAAAAATAAGGATAACAACAAGTACCTATCTCATAGGGTTGTGGTAAGGATTAAAAGAGAAAATACGTTGGAAAAAAAGCCCCACTGCAATGCCTAGCTTAATAAGTAGTAGTAGAATACTAGTAATCATTATTAATACATTAACCATACTGGGCATTACCTCTGATACCTTTTGGTAAACAAGGGCTATTATGGGTGAGGAGAGAGGGGAGTGTTATGATTACTTCAGGTGAAAAGAACAGCAAAGTACCAGTATAGGAACCAGCCATTAATAATAGTGTGGAATGTATTTAAACGATGAAGAATAAGATGGCTTCTCTTTAACCAATTCTTTACCAACAGCACTGCCAGAAAGAACAGCAGGACTAATGTATATGCCTCTTATTTGATTGATGCATTTTCTAAAAGTGGTTGCTGCTCCTGCTAAGTCGCTTTAGTCATGTCCGACTCTGTGCGACCCCATAGACGGCAGCCCACCAGGCTCCCCCGTCCCTGGGATTCTCCAGGCAAGAACACTGGAGTGGGTTGCCGTTTCCTTCTCCAATGCGTGAATGTGAAAAGTGAAAGTGACGTCGCTCAGTCCTGTCTGACTCTTAGCGACCCCATGGACTGCAGCCTTCCAGGCTCCTCCGTCCATGGGATTTTCCAGGCAAGAGTACTGGAGTGGGGTGCCATTGCCTTCTCCGTCTAAAAGTGATACTGCTAATAAAATCCTCAGAAGATTTTCCAGTGTTACTTTCCTCCAAACCCATCAGACCTGCTGCCAAAACCCACTTGCTTTTTTTTCTCCAAAAGCATGAATGGCATTTGTATCCAGGCTCTCCTCTCGTGATCACCTCATCTATGGTGGAGGAAAACCACAATAAGTTAGTGTCACATCTCAATTATCCGTGACCAGGATAGGGGGCAGTGGGGTAGGCAGGAGAAGAGGTTGCTCTTCATGGCCAGCTTTCCAGGAAGACAAAGGAAGGTTAGAAAGGGAGGTCACAGCATGGACCTCTGTGACAGCTTGGCAGAGGACACCCACTGTATGTATCAGCCTACTCTCGGAGTAATTCGTATGCAAGTGATTTGGTCAGCAGTTTGTGATTCTGGAACACTATTCATAAAAGTGCCTTTCCTGGAATCTATCTTATATATGACGTATTTTTTCCCCATTTAATTCAATAGTTCTCCTGAATATTTTAATACAGCAATAGTAGTCCAAATAGCAAACACATGTGAGTTATTGACTCTCTTTCCTTTTATCCATTTCTGCTGTAACTGAAATTTTCTCCCTGAGTGAATCTCCAGGCCACTAGTGACATTACCTTTAATCCATTCGTGTTTCTTTTTTTTTTTCTTTCTTTCTTTTTTAAGTTGGTATTAACATGGAAGAGACATAAGCAGTTAAAAAATAAAAGACGTCTAGGTTGGTGACGATCTCCAGAGCAAAGCTTACAGGGACTGGCAGAGCAAATTTGATTTGAAAATGATTACACAAGGTGAATTCTGTGTAAATAATGAATTGGAAAGAAAATCAGGCTGGGAGTATTTGCTTATCCACTTATTTCCACATGGAAGAAAAGCCATAATTCCTGTCAGCCTGTGCTTACAGCATGCCTAGATTGGCCAGAGAGAAACCAACCAGTGACGGAAATAAATACACAAGCCCACTCGTCCACTGCGTTCTCTGTCAGGTGCAACACCAAGGAAAGCCATAATGATAATATGTCTTTGGGTAACAACCCATAAATCCATGGTTACAGTTCAAGCACTTAGCTTCAAATTCCCAAATGACCATGCCACTGTTCTTTCCTCTTCCAGAAGCTAGAAGTTCACTGTCAAAAAGGAGGGGAGGGGAGGGGAGGGGCAAGGCAGCTAAAATGCTCAGCGACCCTAGCAAAATTCTGGGAAGGCTTGCCCTCCTCACAAATCACATCTTGAGAAACTAACTGGTATGTCGCTGGAAGACACTGTCAGAGCTAGCTAAGGATTTTATCAAAGTGCCCCTAAAACAAAAGAAAGCAAAGAACAAAGTGCACCTAGCTTTCAAGAGCAGTGTTCCTTATAATGTAGAGCTGATTTCTGCATATCAAGTCTTATTTTTCCACTGACTCATAGTTTTTTCTATTTTTAAAAATTAAATATTGAGTAGTTATAAAGAGGAATTTATAAGAGACAAATGTGAAGTATAAAAAACAGTGATTCATGGCTCAAGAGGGAGGGGATATTATATACTTAGGGCTGATTCGTGTTTTGTATGGCAGAAATCACCACAATATTGTAAAGCAATTATCCTCCAATTTAAAAAAAGAGAACAAAAAGCCAAAAAAAAATGGTGCTCTTAAAATTGTATATACAACAGGCAGTTGAAGAAAAAGAATATAACTATTACTTTTAAGGGTTTCCCAGGTGGTGCAGTGGTAAAGAATAATCTGCCTGCCAATGAAGGAGATGCAAGAGACGTGGGTTCCATCCTTGGCTCAGAAAGATCCCCTGGAGAAGGAAATGGCAACCCACTCCAGTATTCTTGCCTGGAGAATCCCATGGACAGAGGAGTCTGGTGGTCTACCGTCCAGAGGGTCATAGAGAGTCAGACATGACTGAGTGAGCATGCATGCATGCATGAACTTTAAAGGCCACCCTGTGCCCCTCCCCTAATTCTTTCCATCTCCCCTCAGAGATAACCACTATTCTGAATTTTATGTTAATTATTCCTTGCTTATCTTTATAGTACTACTATGCATAATAACTGTCTCTTCAGAATGTTTTATCTGATTTTCAGAAGGATTCTTCAGTCTCCAGGAGCTTTAACTTGTGCTGTTCTTCACATTCCAATGAGCTCCCTGGCTTCCCTCCATCCACCTCCAGGTTGCCCAGTAACTGGTAATCTATGAACAAAGGTAACATTTAGTAGTGAATTCATATAGAAAGTCAGGCTTCCCAGGTGGTGCTCGTGGTAAACAACCTGCCTGCCCATGCAGGAGATGGAAAAGACCTGGGTTCAATCCCTGGGTCAGGAAGATCCTCTGGAGGAGGGCATGGCAACCTACTCCAGTATTCTTGCCTGGAAAATTCCATGGACAGAAGAGCCAGGTGGGCTACAGTCCAAGGGGAAGAACCAGACACAACTGAAGCGACTTTGCATGCACACATATGGAAAGTCATTAATTCTTTTGTAAGAAGGCTACTTTTGTTTTTCAAGTGAATTTCTGCATGGGTCTTAATTTGTTTACCCAGAGTTTTGGGGACATGGTGGTGGCAGTGGGCTAGCAAGCAGGGTGACAGGGCTGTGTGTATTGCCTGTACATCAGGGTTTGGAGTTAGAGGACTTTTATCACTTTGCTGGCTATGTGACTTTGGGCCAGTCATTTAATATGACTTGGTTCCCTCACCTCAAAAACACAGGCAACAACAATAATACTGATTTTACAGGGTTGGTGAGATGGTTAAACAAGAGATATTAATTGTAAGAGTATTTTGAAAGGCAGAGGATACTCTATCAGGGTTACTCATTAATGTTGCTGCGGCTCTGCTGCTGTTGTCGACACTATAACATCATTCCTGTTAAAGTCAAGGTAAAGGGCTAGATGGTTATGAATTTTTGAGAGTCTGGAGCTAATCCACAGATTTATCCTTGCCAGCTGTCTGGCAAAGCTGGCACAGCACAGACAAAATTAAAATTTTCTTTCCAACTCTATACTATTGGTCTATGTGGAATCTTTCCACCTTTGAACATTTTCTTCAAATCCCACTGAACCAGCCCAAGCTGCATGTGTGGGAGTCCTGTTTGCTCTGGCCTAGTGCGGAAGCCTAGGGCAGAAAGTAGTCACACATTAGAGGTATCCAACATTTTCTCTTCCGAGCTATTTCTTATAGGATGGTGCCGGCTGGTGACTCAAACAACAATTTGTACATGATGTGTTCATCACCAGGTCAGTTTGTGCCTGAGGAACCTCCTGAAGGTCTTGACTTTTGCCTGTGTGATATTAACATAACCATGTGCACATCCTTACCATTTTGTTTTTAAAAGGGTCTTCTCTCCTTGAAGATCTATGAGAATGAGAATAAGCAGTGGAAAGCCACGTTTCCATTCTGCAAACGATATAATCAAATCTGTAAATGGGCAAAAATACACACAAGAGATGCTCCATAAAACTGTTGGCAATTATTTCAGTGAACAGACACAAGTTGTGTATAGTCCCCACAGCTGCCGCAGGTGTGTAAAGAAGAGATTCACAAAACAAAGGGGAAATATCGATCATCTTCTGAATATGGTGCTGGGCTACCTGCTTGGGTGCCCAGGAGGGGGTGAGGGAGGAAAAGTGCTGGTAATATTCCCACACATGTTTCCCAGCCTTGAGGCTGGACAGCCACATACCCTTCTGCTGCTAAGGAAAAAAAAAAAAGACAGGGCGTAGACACATGGGACAGGCTGTTTGACCTCTGAGGTCATGAAGCTCTTGCCCTTCGCCTAACAGCTGACGCCTGGAATAAGCAGGCCAGCCCAGCATGGCCTCTGCAGGGGCTAGCAAGAGGGCTCCAGCTGAGGGGTGGCTGCAGCTATGGCAACAGATGCCCAGGAATGAGCTAACACCAGCCAAAGGGGTTAATGGGAGAGGCAAGGGCTTTTATATCAATGCACTAGGGAAAGAAATGCAATACAGCAAGAAGGAGGTCCATTAATAAAGCTGAGTGATAAAATCCACCACCATTCTTAAATTGGACTTGGCTACTTAAACTGCTTTTCCAAATCTGTTCCCGATATTCTAGCTTTTCATCGAGACACTAGCTTATTTAAAGAATAAAAGCAATACTATATTATAAAGTGTAAAAGGAGAAAATAGGATAGGCAGAAGGGTATAAAATTAGACTTGCAAACAAAGGAAGAAAGGAAAACAAGAGATGTCTACACCTATGTTATGTTCTGAATATGTTCAAACAGCTTGTAATTACTAACAATCACCACCTGACAATAAATTACCCCCCTATATGTGGATTACAAGCTGCATTATCATGATGCATTAGAATCAATCTGAGTACCAATGATAATGGGTGGTTGGGTGGCTAAACATGGCCCCCAATTACTGCTGACTGCCCTCTCTTTCTGTGGCCACAAAACAACTGTCATCAATATTCTCTCAGAGAATGTTTTCTTATCAGCAGCATGTCCTCAAAATATCCCTGGAAGGCAGGTTGATATGGATGGGCTTTTTTGAAGAAAACAGGGAGGCATGGAGAGGTTAAGCGAAAATTAGCAGAGGCAGCATGACCATTCCATGACAGAGTTTGGGTTAGAAAGAGAGGCGAGGAACAGAGGCAAAGTGCCTTGGGCAGCTCCTTCGAAGCTGGCAGGACCTACTGAATGTAGTGAGTCAGAGTTTTCAGCTACTCTCTCAGCTACTGTGAGGAGCGTAGATGCCTCAAGCCACTATGAATGGAATAGATCGTTGTAGCTCAAAGCACAGAACCACAGAGTACATTTTTACTTCTGGCAGAGTACAATACAACATCAGAGCAAAATTTCCCTTATGAGAAGAAAAAAAAAAAAAGAGTACCCTGGAATCCGGAAACCAGCAGAGTTCATTTGAATAGTTTCATGAACGAATGAGTGGTACTTCGTGTTTTTCTTAGTCTGAGAGGGTCACAAGAGAAAGAAGACAGTTACTTCCCTCAGAGAGTTTATAATCCACGTGGGGGTAGAGGTGGGCAAATTCACACATGAAATGAAGACCAACAAGACTCTTCAATAGAAGCCCTAAGAAAAAAGTGGCAATCTTCCTTGTCCTACTGGCTAGAGGAAAAGAATGAGAAAATCTGAACGGTGAGATGTTGGTAAGTCCATGAGTGTCACCAGGAGAACTTATGCTAGCAAGTGTATTAGCTATTTCCATCAGAAGTAAACATACTCACAAAAGGGGTGCACACAGGAGGTGAACAGGAGAGAGCACGAGGTACACTAGAAAGACAGATGAGGTTCCAGGGAACCAGGACAGATGTGTTTGCCATTATTTGAATATGATCATGTCATTTCTGAACCAAACTGCATTGATGATAGGGTCTGCTTCCCTGGAGACAGCACTTCTTGGACTAGCACATCTGCTTGGTCTGTCCCGATATACAGCTACAGGGCAGATAATTCAAGATGGAAGGCAGATTGTCTGTTGTGGGCTGAAGAGAGATCCACATGTTTTAGCTATTAGACATAAAAATGGGCCAAGCTGTCATTCTGTTTCAGAAATTAAGGTGTTTGACTTGTGTGTCTGTCCAGATGGAATGTTAGGCCCCTCATAGGGTATCTGCAAAGAGGGACTGAATTTTCCTGAGGGGAAAAAAAGCATTCTGGATCTGTTTTAGTGACTTAGTTGGTCTTCATTATTATTCCAGATGATGCCTTCCTGAGCCACTTCAATTCCTGCTTTCTCTGCTCCACAGCCTCAGGCTATACAACTCACCTTTCTTACAAACACCACTGGCTCTAGGAGACTTGCACAAGGGGTGAGGATTACTAAAAAAAAAAAAACAATAAAAACCCAACCACTGAACACACATGTCCTGCACACAGTGGGTCAGCAGTATGACTGTCACAGGTGAAACTTGAACATTGTGAAGAACAGGCTATAGAGCTTCCCTAGGTCTACTTGCAAATTTCTCATTGACAAGAATTAAATTCAGAACTGCAATCTAACTATAACCCCCTCTGGGGCTTCCCAGGTGGCTCAGTAATAAAGAATCCACCTGCCAATGTAGGAGAAGCAGGTTTGATCCCTGGGTCGGGAAGATCCCTTGGAGTAGGAGATGGCAACCTGCTCCAATATTTTTGCCTGGAAAATCCCATGGACAGAGGAACCAGGAGGGCTACAGTCCATGGGGTTGCAAAGAGTTGGACATGACTAAATGATGGAGCATTCACGCACATAACTCTCTCTATTGGGCCTATTTTCTGGAATAGAAAATTGACGGTTGCTGTCTCTTTTAAGGAAATTTGAAAGAGACCACTATTATGCCCAAAGGAATTGTCATACTCTAAGAAGTCTGTGCGGGGAAGGCAATGGCACCCCACCCCAGTACTCTTGCCTGGAAAATCCCATGGACGGAGGAGCCTGGTGGGCTGCAGTCCATGGGGTCGCTAACAGTTGGACAGACTGAGCGACTTCACTTTCACTTTTCTCTTTCATGTATTGGAGAAGGAAATGGCAACCCACTCCAGTATTCTTGCCTGGAGAATCCCAGGGATGGGGGAGCCTGGTGGGCTGCCGTCTATGGGGTCACACAGAGTCGGACACGACTGAAGTGACTTAGCAGCAGCAGCAGCAGCAAGAAGTCTGTGACCCCATTCCCTATAGCCTCAAGGTATTATAGCTTTGACAATAGCCTGGATGTGACTTGATAGCCTCAGAGACCATCTTTGGATTTTTCTAGGAATATAAATGGCAAGTTATTACATGAATGTTACTTGTAGAACTTGAACTGATGAGTATATTAGACACATGCATCAGGAGTACATGAACTCACAACAGGGTTAGCCAAGAGAGGTTAAGCTGGAAAGAGAGAGCTATCAGGTACCAACTGAGCTATAAGGGAAGCCCCTGGAAAGAGAGAACAATTAGGAAATTAGGAAGAGAGATGAAGGCTAAATGGAACCGGGATGGAGGTATCTGCCATTATCTGAATACGATTATGTGTCTTTTTTTCCTTTTTTTTTTGAGCCAAACTCCACTGATAAGTCCGGCTTTCTTAGGAGCAGCATTTCTCAGGCAAACACGTTTAGAAGTCATTTGAGAAGAAATATTTCTTTCCTCTGACATGAGCGGCTAGGTGGAAAAGATAAGTAGACATTTGCTTTGGGAGCAAGAGGTTCTCAGCTTAATGCCTATCATCTCTTAGAGATGATGGTGTATTATATATATCCATAAAATCACTGTAGCTACTTGCTTTTTCCAGGGGGTCAGAGTATACACTCTTTATCTTCAAATGTCTGTTTTTCAATCTGGCTATATCTTGAAATCTGTTTTGAATATAGCTCAGATAGGAAGGTTTTTGTCAAGCACGCAGTGACTCACCTTCAAGCACAACAGAACACCAGGAGAGCAGCCTGACCTTTGTAGTAAAATTAATTTGATGCTTCTAATCTAACCTAGAGTCCCTAGCTTTTATTTATATGACAGAGTCACAAGACAAATTAGCAGGGATTATTAAATTCCACTTAAGCTCATCAGAGGGGAGAATTGAGGTTGATGAATTTCAGGATACTGGTGAGTTGGCCAAAACATGTGGGAAAGGAAAGGAATATAGACTTCTAGGAATAAAGTCAAAGAGGCTACCCTTAGTGCACAGTAGGCACTCAGTGAGAACTGATACAGTGAATGAGGCAAGGGTAAGACAAATGTGATGTCTGCCACCCAGGAAGCCCCTTTCCTACCTCCCACGGATGCAACTTCAATCCCTATGAGCTTCTCACACAAGGAAGCCATTTGGCAAGTGCCAGAGCCCCCAGAATGAAGCTGGAAGGTGAGTGGGTTAATGATGGTATCAGGCACGTCAGCCTGTATTCCCCTTCCCATTTGAGCTGGTGGTAGGATGTCTGGAGTAGAAGACTGCTAATGAGAAATGAAGAGAGTCAAATGGATACCAACAAACTAAGAAGATGACTAAGAGATGGCTGAGAACTTCAAAGAGGAGAATTTTTATTGGGTTTCCAGAAAGTTTCTCCAACAGCAGTCCCAACTCCAGCAGGACCCAGGAGGAGTAAGTGTTTCTGTTAACTGTACTTTAAACAAATGTGTTACGCACAAATCTTTGACTGTTTGCTGTGGGAAATTCTAGTTGGTTTTATTTAGGCAATATAATAATGTAACTTTCTGAATCTGATGCTCTTTATCTGAACTTTAATGATAATGATTCATCTCTGTTCTTCTTTCTTTACCAATGATACTTGCATTCTATTAGCAAATATAATTTTGTAGAGGATGATAAGGGAATCAAAATTATCCAATTTGTTTCCATCATAGGAGCAGAAAGAATCCTTCAATGGTCTGTTTTGCATCATCGGACTGATTTCAATAAGTTTTTCTTTAGTAGTCAGAGTTTGTAGCATTAAATATTACTCATCATTGTAGAGTCAGTACTAATTTAATACTACAGAGATAGCCTGGCTTTGTCTAAGTGAACCCCTCTTATTTTTTCTCACAGGAACTGAACATTTTCCAGTCTGGAGGTTCTCCTGTACAACAGGAAGTATGATGACATTGTACCTTTCCAAGACATACTTAGTGCTAGTATGATTCTCTAAATGGTTATCAGTACTTATATGAATAATTAACTGGGTACCTGCGATATATCCTCTGCTGGGTTGTAAGAATTTTGAGGGCAGGGTGGTACCTTATATACTGTTAACTATGCTCTGGAATATGGCCTAGTGAATGAACAAGCAGTGGAGTTTTGTTTCTTTCAATTTGCTGACAGCACTGTAATGCCTGACAATAATTGTGGCTCATGCTATTTACTGGTTATTTTTTTAAAGTAAAAATGCTTTCCCCAATTTTTAAACAAATTTTCATGTTCATCTTGCTAATATTTTCTAAATTAATTTCTTCTTTCACTAATTGAACTTAGCCTACATAAGAGCATTAAACTCTAATAGGGGTTCTCTGGTTATCCGGTTGGTTCTGCCTATAAAAACAATCTCAAGTCACAGGAATAAGATCAGGGGAACTAGGGATGATATGCAAAGTATTCAAACACCAGTATGGCGTGAGTAACTAAATAGAACCTCACCACTGGAATAGGGCCCAGGAAATCCCTTGTGCCAGAGGTCAACCTATTATTGCTAGACTGTGGGAAGCCTGGAGGATACTAGAAGGGTCAGGCAGTCATTTAGGAGGTATCTGAACAGTGATTATCAATTAGCAGGAATGGCTGGTGATCACTTACGGGGCACCTGATAATACCTATTTACCAACTGGAACAGAAGTTTTTGAATATTTTAAAACTAGTATGCCTAGCTAGTGCACACTGGCTGAATATCAGTCGGGAGGTTATGGACCTACCTTCACTTGGGCATGCAGCATAATAAGCAGAGAATCCTACCTACAGCTGCAGTCTTCTTAAGTAATCTGTTTTAATGTTCCAGGAAACCACTGTGATAAAAGTTATTCCTTATGTTAAGCCCCAATACAAAAAAAAAAAAAACAAAAACCCTTTCTATAGAAATATTCATCTATGTCCTCTTATTTTGTTTTATGAACTTCTAATCACTTTTTATGTGTTAAACATGCTTTTTTCTTCTAAAGAAATTATTACTTAAAAATGCCTCTCAGTGATGTGTTGAGCTTAAAAAGAGAAAAGATGCCAACGTGTATAGTTTTCCACCGCATGCAATGGAAGGTAAGCCAGGGCAGGGTAACTGAGAAGCACAGACATGGAGCAGGAGACTGAGCAGCTGGGCTTGCTGTCTCCTGCTGGAGTAGAGAAAGCAAAAAAAAATTTTGTTTAATGGCAGCAGCTGGACAACAGGGAGTTTTTTGTTCAAAACATCAGAAGCAATGGAAATAAAAGTGCCATGTTTTTGTGCCCTTTAAAACCCTTTGTTGTGCTAGTCCAATATCTAGGTCTCTGGCTGGCAGATCTACTCCACTTCAACACGCAGTAGCTGCTTAGGCACCTCACTGTCATCTACCCCTACCTGTACATTTCCACTCACTGTGTCACAATGAGGAACAATTGCTTCTCTGTGGGGATTGGCTGGATTCCAAGGCCTCAGTTTGGGTAGACTTGTCTTTGCCATTTAGCATTAATTTTACTTCCCGGCATGCTAATGAAATTGCTCAGAAACTTGGATAGGATGTGTGGGAAATTGGCAAGGTGACTGATTCCTATTTCTCTTGAGGTGATGGCTACAGCTCTAGTAGATATTGTGAGTAGAAGCCAGTGGCAAATTTCCTTAGGTATAGGCTGGGTAAATGGATGAGTCAGAATCACAATTTCTGCCTGGAAGGAACATGTTCAGCATAGCCTAGTTGCAGGGGTATCAAAATTCTTGCTTCATCATAAAATCAAATGAGTAGGAATACACAAAATAATAAAAACCAACAAAACAACTGGGATGGGGGAGCCTGGTGGGCTGCCATCTCTGGGGTAGCACAGAGTCAGACACAGACTTCCTTGGAGGTCCAATGGCTAAGACTCCATGCTCTTAGTGCACAGCACCCAGGTTTGATCCCTGGTCAGGGAACTAGATCCCATATGCTCCTGCAGGCTACAACTAAGACCCGGTACAGCCAAATAAAAAAGCAAATAAATAATTTTTTTTTTTAAGAAAAGAAAAGCTCAGGAATATCATGTATACTTTACTTTCTGGGACACCTCTCAGATTGCAAGTTAGACATACAAAGGAACTTGGAGTGCACACTAATGAACAGTTTCAAACGGTATGATGCATAGTAGCCTAGAGGCAGAGGACTTGCTACAAGTGTTTTTAAGTACCTACGAAATATCTCAGAAATAACCCCTTCACTCCTCATCAACTGTGCTATAAAGAGATCTCCAACAAAACAAAGCCCTTACCCTTATGTATGGGATTTCTTGTGAATCAGTGGCTCCTTTGGGTTGGACTGATGGCTACAGAATATACATTGAAAATAATGGCTTGAGGTTCATAGATTTGAAAAGCTCTACCAAGCATGCCCTGGAGAAGGCAATGGCACCTCACTCCAGTACTCTTGCCTGGAAAATCCCATGGATAGAGGAGCCTGGTAGGCTGCAGTCCATGGGGTCGCAAAGAGTCGGACACGACTGAGCAACTTCGCCTTCACTTTTCACTTTCATGCATTGGAGAAGGAAATGGCAACCCACTCCAGTGTTCTTGCCTGGAGAATCCCAGGGATGGGGGAGCCTGGTGGGCTGCCATCTCTGGGGTCGCACAGAGTCAGACACGGCTGAAGCGACACAGCATAGCATAGCATAACAAGCATGCCCAGTGGGAGAGACTGATTAGACAGTTACAGACTTCTCCAATTTTTACATGTATCCCTGCCTGCTCTTAAGTTGCATGAGCTTCCAACTTACCCAGGGATATCACTTATGTAATAAACCAAATATTCATACATGAGTATCAGTGGCTCCTTATGAAACACCTGACATTTTTTCAATAAAGGAGTTTTGTATGTGTCACTTGGTCTGTGCTCTGCTGAGGGCATATTGCTCTGACAGTAGAAAAACGTGCTCTTTCCAACAAGATTTAGTCTCATTTCCTTTTTTTTTCCAGTCTCTCTCTAATGACTGGAAGTAGAATGAGACTTCGATTTTAGGATGATTTAGAGGTCTGTGAGTTGGCTCTTTCTTCCCTTGGTGTGTAACCGACTTCAAAGAAGCAATTGTATAACTACTAAGGAAATTAGTTCTTTTGCCAAGGGATAGAGACCTTTTGTCATAAGCCAGAATGAATAACTGAGCCCTTCTGTCTCCATCTCAAGAAGGCCTCGGGCTGAAGAGGAGCGTCTCGTTGGTGGTCTAGGTTTGTTCAGGAGAGCAGCAGGCAGTCAGCTGGTCAAGAATATTGTTTCTGTGCTTTCTGTAGGCAGAAGCACTGAAGTAGGGAGGTGAGGGTGAGTGTGGGGAAGACAAAGGGGAAATAAGACAGTAAACAAATGAAAGAATGTAAAGTAAATATATAGCACAATGCCTGATGGGTACATCTCTATGTAGAGCTACCACTTATTGCTCAATTATCTTCCTGTGTAACTTGCTGCATTAAGCATTTTATATGTATTTTATACTTACAACCACCTTATGCTGCTGCTGCTAAGTCACTTCAGTCGTGCGGGGAAAGATTGAAGGCAGGAGGAGAAGGGGATGACAGAGGATGAGATGGTTGCATGGCATCACCGACTCANCTCTATGTAGAGCTACCACTTATTGCTCAATTATCTTCCTGTGTAACTTGCTGCATTAAGCATTTTATATGTATTTTATACTTACAACCACCTTATGCTGCTGCTGCTAAGTCACTTCAGTCGTGCGGGGAAAGATTGAAGGCAGGAGGAGAAGGGGATGACAGAGGATGAGATGGTTGCATGGCATCACCGACTCAATGGACATGAGTTTGAGCAAGTTCTAGGAGATGGTGAAGAACAGGGAAACCTGGCGTGCTGCAGTCCATGGGGTCACAGAGTCAGACACGACTGAGCGACTGAACTGCAACAATAGGTGTTAGGCATTATATTTGGTACATTACTTTTTTGGCCCAGCCAATATTTGGTGCATTACTTATGCCTAATCTTCACAACACTCTGGAGTTGCAGGTATGATTATCTCCATTTACAGTTGAAGAGATGGTGGTTTAAAAAAGTTAGGCAACTTACCCAAGATCACACAGGGAGTAAATGGCAGAGTGAGGATTCTAATCCACACTTGACTACCAAGCCCATGCTTTTTTTTTCCTTTCTTTTTAATAAGTAAATTCCCTAGTGATGCTGAGGATGCTGGTACATGGAACTCATTTTATTTTATTTATTGATTTTTTGGCTGTGCTGGGTCTTTGTTGTTACATGTGGGCTTTCTCTAGTTGTGGCGAGTAGGCGCTACTCTTCACTGCGGTGTGTGGGTTCAGTAGTTGCAGCTCCTGGGCTCTAGAGCAAGGGCTCAGTAGTTGCAGGGAATGGGCCTGATTGCTCTGCAGCAGGTGGGATCTTCCCAGAGCAGGGATTGAATCTCATCGGCAGGTGGATTCCTATCTACTGCACCACCAGGGAAGTCCGAAAGCCCATACTTTTAAGCACTGAACTCTGCCACCTCTACTGCAATCTGCTATATGTTAGACATTAAGGAAATGTTTGTCCCCATCCCAGTTGGGACAGTGAAGGTAGGTGGAGAACAAAGAGTTGAAGGTAACCTGAATTTAGCAATCAGAGAAGGAGAGGTTGAGCAGTGGAGACAGAGCTATAGCTGTTATTTGCCCATGGTTTTACACAAGATGTGGGGAGAGGCGATAAAGGGGAGACAAAAGGTAACTGATTTTTTTTTAATCCAATTTTATTATTTTTGCCATTTTTAAAATTTATTTTAATTGGAGGCTAATTACTTTACAATATTGTGGTGGTTTTGCCATACATTCACATGAATCAGCCATGGGTGTACATGTGTTCCCCTCCGGACCCTCCCTCCCACCTTCCTCCCCATCCAATTCCTCAGGGTCATCCCAGTGCACCAGCCCTGAGCATCCTGTCTCATGCATTGAACCTGGACTGGCGATCTATTTCACATATGATAATATACAAGTTTCAATGCT
>SJYX01020854.1:0-18717 GCA_006410675.1 Oreotragus oreotragus
ATGATGGCTACTCCATTTCTTCTGAGGTATTCCTGCCCTCAGTAGTAGATATAATGGTCATCTGAGTTATATGTCTCTCTTTTTGGCTGGTACTGATCTCTTCCCTTGATAATAAAACTGCCATCATCACTATGTTACTTTTCTGAGTTCTGCATCATTCTACTGAAATTATCAATTCTGAGTGGGTCATGAGGACCTTTAAATTTGTGGCTAGTTGGTCAGAAGCATGGGTGGCCCAAGACATCAATGTATTGGTGGTGTGTGAATTAAAGACAGTCCTATAGAGGACTAAGCCCTTAACTGTGGGGTCTACACCAACAAGTTAGTGGTTGGTTAGTGGTGGTTAGTGTCAGAATTAAACTTCAGTACACTATTTGGTGTATGAACGGTTGATGTTATAATAGATCATTTAATGGTTACTTGAGAAATAATATCAATTTGGGGAAATCTTGGCTTTTCCAAGAAGAGAGATAAAAATACGGAGTAGAAGGAACTTCCCTGTTGGTCCAGTGGCTGAGATTCCACACTCCCAATGCAGGGGGCCCTGGTTCGATCCCTGGTCAGGGAACTAGATGCCGCATGCCACAAATAAGACTTGGTGCAGCCAAATAAATAAATAATACATAAAATAAACATTAAAAAAAATAGAGAGTAACACTCAAGCTTTGAAAGTAAATTTTAAGGGCTGTGACAGCCCAAAACACTTGCAGAAATGCTTATGCATGCTCTCTGGTCAGGGAGGCCCACAGTAAACCCAGGTCCAGGAATCAACAACATCCCCACTCTTACCTGTTCATAGAGGTCAATGAGGGTTTTGTCTGGCAATTTCAGAGATTGTATAGCCTGTAAAACAGTATCCCAATGGCCACTATTAATGTCAGCCACAAAACTCTCAATGCTGTCCACTGTATTCAAAGACACAGTCGTCTCTTCCTGCAAGGTGGCTAGCGCCCGATGTAGACTGTTCTCCTTGAGGTACTGCATAATGAGCCGGATCACACTGAAAGAAGCAAACACGTCATTCAGCTCAGGGATCCTCACTCACCAAAGATGCCACAAAACTCGGCCCAGTTTATTTTTCTCTGCAGCCATCCTCCTTTCACTACCTGATTTCCATTTATCACGTGAGTAAAACCTTCCCTCCCTCACCCCCCACACCATAGAATATGAGTTACAGAAGACCCTGGGGATCATCCAGTTCCTACTTCAAACTCATAAGTAGAACTGGGGTTCAGTGACGGGAAATAACTTGTCCCGTGTCTCACAATCAGTTAGAAAACAAGATAGTACCAAGATTCTCATACTTGCAAGGTCAGAGATCTTTTTATTATGCCAAGTTTCTTGTTAATTCATATGATTCCACTGTTGCACATTTTAGGAAAACGTTTTAAACCTAGTCTAGTCACTGACACAGAATACTCTACATGGTATTGGTCCATTGGATGGTTTGGTCCATTTTTAAATGACAGCAAAAAAATATGAATTGAGACCTTTTTAACAGGGATTTGTTGAACACAAATAAGTAGAACTAAATTAGATGTAAATTCAAAACAAAATTATGTGTCCTCACAAAAATAATACCTACTCACTGCCATTATTACCAAAATTTCAGGACAAGTGAAATAAAAACATGTGAATACACTTTCCCAAGGGAAAGAGGACCCAGACAATCTCCAAATATTGAGAGAACAAGCAACAATTTGACATAAAACTTACAAGTTAAATATATATACAATTAAAACTTCTTGATCTTTGGGTTAGTATTAATGAGTCTGATGAATAATTTTTCATATAGACAGTAAAAGTTCATGTACATTGCTGTACTACACTGTTCTTCTCTTGTCTTTGAAGTACACATACGGCTCATGCATATTTCTACTGGACAGCATGGGTATCAGGGGTCACACTGTCCAGATTGGAAGAGATTTCAAATTGGAATTTAGTCTATTCTCTTTCCCGGGAGAGAAATAATAATTAAAAAACAATGACCAATGTTTACTTGACCGTGTTCAAAATATATCAGGTACTGTTCTAAGCATTTGGACTCAGTTACTCCTCAAAACAACCCTATGAGGATGGCATTTACTCTTATGTCCATTTTACAGATGAGGATTTGGCCAGGAAACAGAGCTAAGTGGAAAAAGGAAGATTCAAATGGGCAGTGTGGCATGTCAGCATATTTTGTTGTTGTTCAGTCACATGGTTGTGTCTAACTCTTTGCAAACCCGTGGACTGCAGCACGCCAGGCTTCCCTGTCTTTCACCTTCTCCTGGAGCTTGCTCAAACTCATGCCCATTGAGTCAGTGATGCCATCTAACCATCTTGCCTTCTCTCTTCCCTTTCACCTCCTGCCTTCAATCCTTCTCAGCACCAGAGTCTTTTCTAATGAGGTGGCTCTTCACAACAGGTGGCCAAAGTATTGGAGCTGCAGCATCAGTCATTCCAATAGCCCGGATAGGAGAGCAAACCCCCTCTTCTTAAAAACAGTTCTTGCAGAAGGGAACTGAATACTGCTACTCACAGTGGTCTTCTCTTTCATGGGCCCGTTAAGAGACTCCAGCTTGGATCCCTGCTGTTCCAGCGCCACACTGTTCCCCACAACACACTTTCATTTACGCTCCCCAAATGAGACACCATGCTTGCAAATAACTCATATTTTCTAGAGCCAAAATCAAATTCACTTTCTTCTTTGTGTAATACATAAGAGTTAAAAGTTTTGGAGATTTGCATCAGAGCTCTGCATTTACAATGACTCTGGACAAGTCAGTTAATGTCTCTTTGCCTATTTCCTCATCTGTTAAGAAAAATACCTACTCTGTAGGGTATACAGATCAGCCTGTAGGGCTGATCAAAGAGATGACACTGCTTACAGTGTGACTAACAGAGAAAATACTTAATAAACACAGCAATTATTGATAATAAAAAGCATGCAGCAGCTCAGGGCTGGGAGAATGATCTGTTCTCATTTTTGATTCAGGGTCTGAAGTATGGAATGCTTTCCAGCTCCTGCCAACTCCTAGCTGTCTTCATCGCCAGCACTCTCCATCATCCTTCTTTGTTTTACTTTTCTCCACAACACTTACCACCATCTGTAAGCCTATTTTACTTACTGCTGTTTTCCTTCCTTTCTATAAGAGCAAGGACTTTGGTCTGCTTCATTCACTACCATATTCCCAGGGTCTAGAGCAGGTACACAGCAGACTTCAATATTTCCTGAATGAATAAACCTCCCTTCCTCCTATGGCAGATCTTGAGGACAAGTCCTCTCCCTTACACTCATGACGCAAATGTAAAATCTGCCAATTTAATTATTAAGCGTTGGCAAGAGCAAGTAGAGAATGGAGTCCTGGAGAAGTTCACTGAAGACTTTCTTCAATCACTCATTAGTACCCCTCTCCCCGAAATCTATCATTCTCCTGGCCCAGTTTCCACATTCTGTCCCTCTCTTGTGGCTACACAAAGCTCACGTGCCAAACAAAATTCAGCGCCACAAGGAACCTGATACAACAAGTAGTTCTTTCATTCCAAAGACAATTACTGAGCGTCTACGATGTACTAGGAACTGAGACTGTGATGAACAGCAGCCCCTAGGCGCCGACTTAGGCTAGAAGGGTGGGCAAACGGTGACAATACCAGATTAAGAGCTAGGCAGAAAAAAACAAGAGGGCCGTGTAAGCACAGGGGAGGAAACCACCGTGCTCAACGGGGACAGGAAGAGAGGGAAGGCTAAGAGTGCAGCCCCCTTGTGCAGATGAGACCGGAGTCCTGACTGGATGGCGAATCTGCTCAGTCTCAGGGCGCATCAGGAGTCGGCGAGGGCTAGAACTCAGGTTTTGCAGGCACGTCCTACCCCCAGCCCCGCGCCGCCTTCCACCAGGCTTTGGGCTTTCCGTTCGCTACTTTCTTGTGGGCCCGCCCCTGAAGCAGTCAGATCCCAAAAGCTTCTTTGTGGGGAAGTAAATACCCCTCCACTCCCAACCTCTCGGACGCCTCCCTCGAGCAGCTTCTACCCTTCAGCTCATCGACTCCCGGCCCGGCCACTTCGCGAACATCCGACACCACGAGACTTACTCGGAGGACTCGATTTCGATCGACATAGCGCTGTCTTTCCGGGCAGAGGTTCCACTCCACTCTCAGGCCCAGCCGCGCAACGCACCAACGCCACCTCCGGCGACTCACGTACGTCACTTCCGCTCGACGTCGACGCCCGCTCCGGAGGCGGTGCGTACGGAAGAGGAGCGAGCACTACGTGTGGGGCGGGGCAGTGCGGGGCGGGGCAGTGCGGGGCGGGGCTTGCACGCAGGGCTCTGCGGGGCGGAGCTTCGAGGGTCTTTCAGAAGTCTGAACCTAAGTGCCTGGTCCAGAGAATTCTTCATTCTCTCTAAAGAGTTGTTCTTAAAGGACTGGTTTTTAAATGTTGCCTTTTAAATCTTTAGTTAGTTTAGATTTAAAGATAGGACTGACAGACATAGAGAACAGACTTGTGGACAGAGTGGGGGAAGGAGACGGTGGGATGAATTGAGAGTGCAGGAGAATCATATATATTACCGTAAACAAAATAGATAGCTAGTGGGAATTTGCTGTATGACTTAGGGAGCTCAACCCAGTGCTCTGTGACAACCTAGACGGGAGGGATGGGGTGGGAAGTCGGAGGGAGATTCAAGAGGGAGGGGACCTATGTATCAGTTCCGTTCAGTTGCTCAGTCGTATCTGACTCTGCAACCCCATGGACTGCTGCATGCCAGGCTTCCTTGTCCATCACCAATTCCCAGAGCTTGCTCAAACTCGTCTTCGTCGAGTCGGTGATGCCATCTAACCATCTCATCCTCTGTCGTCCCCTTCTCTGCCTTCAAGCCTCAAGCCTCAAGACCTCAAGCCTCAAGACCAGTCTCAAGGTCTTCTCCAGTGAGTCAGTTCTTCACAACAGGTGGCCAAAGTATTGGAGCTTCAGCCTCAGCATCCGTCATTCCAATGAATATTAAGGACCAATTTCTTCTAGGATTGACTGGTTTGATCTCGTTGCAGTCCAAGGGACTCTCAAGAGTCTTCTCCAACACCACAGTTCAAAAGCATCAATCCTGAATTGTGTTCGCAGCCACCACCGCGCCGCCGTCGCTCTCCAACGCCAGCGCCACTTCTAGCTCGCGGAGCTCCAGCCGAAGGAGAAGGTGGGTAAGTAAGGAGGTCTCTATACCGTGGCTGGTACAAAGCAGACTGCCTGCAAATCGACCGGTGGTAAAGCACCGAGGAAGCAACTTGCTACAAAAGCCGCTCTCAAGAGTGCGCTCTCTACTGGAGAGGTGAATGAACCACATCGTTACAGGCCTGGTACTTTGACACTCGGTGAAATTAGACGTTATCAGAAGTCCACTGAACTTCTGATTCGCAAACTTCCCTTCCAGCGTCTGGTGTGGGAAATTGCTCAAGACTTCAAAACAGATCTGCGCTACCAGAGTGCAGCTATTGGTGCTTTTCAGGAGGCAAGTGAGGCCTATCTGGCTGGCCTTTTTGAAGACACCAACCTGTGTGCTATCCATGCCAAACGTGTAACATTTATGCCAGAAGACATCCAGCCAGCATGCCGCATATATGGAGAACGTGCTTAAGAATCCACTATGACGGGAAACATTTCATTCTTTAAAAAAAAAATTCTCTTCTTCCTGTTATTGGTGTTAAAGTTCTGAACTTTAGATATTTTTTTTCCATGGGGTCAAAAGGTACGTAAGTATATGACTGCAAGTGGAAAATAGGGGACAGAAATCAGGTATTGGCAGTTCTTCCACTGTCATTTGTGTGTGAATTTTTAACATAAATGCGGGAATGTAAAGCATTAATGAAAGTAAAAATGTTTCAGTGAACAAGTTTTGGCAGTTCAACTTTATAACAATTATAAATAAACTGCTAAATTTTTCTGGACAATGGCAGCATTTGGATTTTTTTAAAACAGAAAATTTCTTATTGACTGCAACTAAATGGTGTTTGTAGCATTTTTATTATACAGTAGATTCCATCCATTCACTATACTTTTCTGAGTTGTCCTACATGCAAGTACATGTTTTTAATGCTGTCTGTCTTCTGTGCTGTTCCTGTAAGTTTGCTATTAAAATACATTAAACTAAAAAAAAAAAGCATCAATTCTTCGTCGCTCAGCTTTCTTTATAGTACAACTCTCACATCTGTACATGGCTACTGGAAAAACCATAGCCTTGACTAGACGGACCTTTGTCAGCAAAGTAATGTCTCTGCTTTTTTAATATGCTGTCTAGATTTTCTACTGGTTTTCAGTCTTATCTGATATTTTCCCCAAAGGTCTGCCATACAACTTCTCTGTAGACTCTTAAATACTTCTTTCAAATCTTCTCAGTTTCCCATCAACTTGTGAAAGATATGGTCTCCAAGATCTCAAAGGTCTTAAGAGTCCAAATATTTGCTCCAACATGTAGTCAGATATCTAGATAAGGGTATGATTCCTGACATATTTTTTCGCTATCCCATCTCGTGATGCAACATAGAAAATTATTATAACAGCTTCCTTGAAAAGAAGACACTACTCATTTTCAACAATTAGCATATGTCTTCATTTTCTCTACCTAGTACTTAACAGGTTATTCTTACTTGCATTAAGTTTACTTCTCTATTTTGCTTATACAAGCAAGTCTTCTCTATAATTACTTAAAAATTTTTTTTTACTGATTTACAATGTTTTGTTAGTTTCAGGTGTACAGCAATAAAATTACTTAATACCAAGTTTTATTCTAGTGTCCATCACACCTCTGCTATCATTTTGAACGGAATGGCTTCTCTTCTTATTATTTATATTAATCTAAACTTGATAATTATACATAGAGCAAGCATCTCACTGCTTCCTTATGTCTTTAGTAGTAATGCCCAAGGATTTAAATATTGAAATCCATATCACTATATTTTATAACAAATTAATTTATTTTTATATTCCTACATATTTGGCTTTATATTAATATTTTCAATATCTGTATGAGTAGATTATGTTATGTGAATTTCAAGACACTAAAGAAAAAGTTACAGAATATTTGGATGGCCTTGAGCCTAACAGTACTCAAACATGTTAAGAAGATCCCTGCCAGAAATTATTCCAACCAAGAAAATGACTCCAATCTCTTATTATTTTCCTTACTCTCATCATTGGCTTTATATTAATATTTTCAATATCTGTATGAGTAGATTATGTTATGTGAATTTCAAGACACTAAAGAAAAAGTTACAGAATATTTGGATGGCCTTGAGCCTAACAGTACTCAAACATGTTAAGAAGATCCCTGCCAGAAATTATTCCAACCAAGAAAATGACTCCAATCTCTTATTATTTTCCTTACTCTCATCTTTTAACCTTGGAAAGATATTTTAGAAAATAACATATTTTGTAATAAAGAAACATTTATGTGAAGTACAGCAATTCCTTTGGTTTCACTTCAGTTTCTATTTGTTCAGTCAATTATAGGTACAATTAAATTGGTTACTTTTTCTCTAAAAAATAGCATATGTTGTATCATCCCATTTTATGAAAATACAGGTCCACAATTCCTTATCTGTAATTCTGAAATTTAAAAAACTGTGAAAATTGAATATGTTTTATATACTTTATAAGTTATTTAGCAGCAAAATCTGTCCTGAATTTAAGTGAGGCTATTTGCAGTCTTTTAAAAATCTTTTATTGTGAACATTCTTATGCAGAAGTGTTAATATACTAAATTATGTATCACTTAGATCCTGCTGAGAGATATAAGATATACAGTATATATACCATATTATCTTACCAAAATATAAAAATTCCAAACTCCAAAACATATCTAGACTCAAGATTTTCAAAAAGAGTTTCATGAGCCTATACTACCTGTCTAAGTATCTACCTGGTCTGCTATTATGTGTATACATAAAGGTTCTTTCCGTATTTGGACAAATAGTATATTCTTTTCATTATTCTACATCATTAAAATTCCTTTTTCATAAGCATGTAAAAATTAGATTTTTTTTTTTTTTAGTTTTCAAGAAGAAGAGTTACAGTACTTAAAGACACAGATGTCACTTATCTGAAAAATTAACGTGTGGAAAAATTCAATCTCTGATCGTTCTAATTTCAGAAAAAAAAAATCCTTTAAAGAAAAAAAAGTGTGTGGGAAGGTGTTTGGTGTTTGGGAAGTTGTGAACTACGAGCAGAGGAATCTGACAGGCTACAGCCCATAGGGTTGCACAGAGTGGGACACGACTGAGTGACTGAGCATGCACACACAAATTATATTCTAGCTGCTCTGCTTCTGCTGCTTGAGAAAAATTCCTGGTGCAAAGTAGCCTGTTTCAAGTCAGATCTTATTATTTGTTATGGCGTCTGCAGTTTATGCACCCATGGCAATCAGATCCTCAGACACCATTCTTGAGAAATGAAACTTTATGATTACAGGTAGCAGCTGCAGATGTATCCTCATTCATTCTTTGCTTCTTTGATATATTGGATTTTTAATCTCTAATTGACAGCCAATACCCCTTGCTACACAAATCCTCTTCCTCCACATTTCCTTTGTAACAAGGGACTTAACTATGACATTTGTTAATTTGTAACCAAATTGCAAGCTTTAGGTAGTTAGGGAGTTTCCCCTCTAAGCTAGCTGCTTATGTAAATCTTCTGTATCCAAGCTACATAATCCATCAATTTCCACAGCCTTTCTATACCCAAAGCATAAGCTTTATTATCTTGCTAATCCCTTATTAGCAAGTTGATAAGCTTTGACAATTGCTAGCCATCAATTTGCCTAGGAAGTTTTGTTTTTAACACTAGACAAATGAGGTCTCTTACATCTCTTCATCTGTTCATGAATAAAGAAACTCAAACAGGCACACAACACACATTTTCTAACTTCTAAACCAGGCAGTTGTGTTCATTAGGAAGATTCCAACTCCCACTCAGAGCTGGGTCACAGCCTCCCAGACCTAACTTCTGGTGAACCAATAGCCTAGAGTGAACCCAAAGGAAATCCAGTCTCCTGATCACATCCTTTCTGAAGAGCTGGCCCATCCCAGAAGTCCACGGTCTCTGCAACCCATCTTCTCAACCCAGCAGAGGGCAGGCCAACCACAGAAAAGCTGCCATTGTTTGCTATCAAGCAGGAGGGAAAGGTTTATGGGAGAGAGATCCTTGGTCCAGTGAAAGTAGGGTCAATATTTGAGTGCTAAAATGGGGCAGCAGTTTGGCCCTTCCTATTAAACTACAGCAATTTCATCAAGATAACATGGCAAAGACTAGAGAAAGATTATTACACAATTCTACCTGTTCGTGGCAGGACATGGTTTAAAGATCTTCTAACTCAACCTCCTCTTTTTAAATTCCCAACTCCTACAGGAATTCCTGCATCATCCGTGATGAAGGACCTTTTCTGTATACCTCCTTGAATAAAGGCCACCTGTTCCAACTTGGAACAAAATATGCTTTCCTGTAAATCCCAAAGAGCAAGCCCATTCTCTTCAGAGACTGCAATGGGGCTCTCACTCTAGAGCAAAAGGAGAGTATCTTCACATGGATAGCTTGTTTTCTTTTTCGTCTTCTTTTTTTTTTTTTTTTTGGCCATGCTACATGGCTTACGGGATTTTAGTTCCCCGACCAGGTATTGAACCCAGGCCATGGCAGTGAAAGCACCAAGTCCTAACCACTGAGCCACCAGGGCACTCCCTACATGGATACTTTTTTTCTTTTTACCAGGGACAAAAGCCTTTCCCAGAAACTCCCTCTTCAGCTGGTCTCTTGGTCAAGGCATCATCATATGTCCATTGTCAGGTTGAAAGCCATCATTGGCAAGGGTTGGAATTACCATGCATGGCCTAAGCATGTACATGTGCCCCCTGGAGCCAGGAAGGGACCACTTTCCTGAGCATCCAAACACAATTGCGTATCATCCAGCGAGGAAGAGTAGGTTTTGCTAGTGGAATGACCCTTGAGTGGACAGCCAACCCTGGCTGGATGAGGCTGGTAGGAGGCACTGAAGAGTCTCATCACACTCACAAGAAAGTAGAAAAAAAGGACTGAGGAGCCCCATTCAGACCTCACAGTGAGGGAGTCCCAAGCTTGTGAAAATTCGCCTGTGCTGCCTCTGGTCCCGTCCCTTCTTTCTTTGACCAAAGACTGGGGATGCTGTCCTCAGTGGACTAGCCAAGACCAGGCGTAAAGGACTGAAGGGAAAAGGAAAGGAAAGATGCCTTCCAAAGAGAGCAATGACATGGGACTGATGGGGCACAAACAATAGCTCCAGCTTGAGGACACAAGGCTTGGCCCGGACCTCAGCTACACAAGCCTATCTATCTAGGAGACATTTGTTAAGAAAACAGCCTCACCAACAGCACCACCTAAAAGGCAACCATAGGCACTCACGTTTTATACCATGTAACTTCTATCCACTTCCCATACCAGACCCAAGAGCAAACAAACCATAGGCTGACCAGCATCCTACAGCCTGAACTGGCTCAAAAATAAGTCAGTTTTATGACTTTGAAAATCTAGAGCGATCAAGTACTTAGAAATAGAAGCAGCTGAAACTTTTTTCGGGTAGAGGAAGCCATGAGGTAAGCAAGGTAAAGCGTGAAGTAGCTGTAAAATAAGGATAATAGTACTACCTCAAAAGTTATGAGGATTAAATGAGCTAATCTGTATAAACTACTTAAAGCACTGCCTGGCATGTAGTAAGCACTGATTAAGAGTTTATTATACTCTGGTTTCTCCTCAGGTTGTGTGAATCTTTTGCCTTTCACTATATGAGTTTATTGTTATAATATTATTATTGTTATTGTTGATATATATATTAAGAATTGTAAAAGCCCTGCTCCTTTATGTTTCTTAACAATAAGAAAATTCATACTAAAAGTCAAGCTGAAGTATTGGTTAGTTTTGCAGGGAAGCACTCCTCCCCTCTTTGATGTCTCTCACAGATGGGTTTGTATCCTTCTCCTGTGCCATCAGGGGGTGAATGGATGGTCCCCTGTAATCCTCCACTTTGTCTTGACCCCAGGAATCATTACCTGGTCCCTGCTGGCTAATTCTGCTCCTGGGACTCAAAGCCACATGGAGGTGTATGGCCAGCACTGCCTTTGTTTACAAAGAAAGTGATCTCACAAGCCTGAGGATCAGATGGGAGGCCAGAGCTGGAGCGCCTGTCTCCCCACACCATGACTTGTCAGCACTCGTAACTTCCAGAGGCTTCCCTTTACACGTTTTGATCTGGAATCTATGCACACGGAATCCACAGGTCCAGGCCAGGACAAGCCCCAGCAGCTTCCTGAACTTTCCCACAGGGAGTTTCCACTGTAGCCCTTTTCTGTAGCTGTCTCTGATCTCCTTATCAGACTAATTTCCATCAACCTCCAGGGACTCTAAGGCATAGGATAAGGATCAAATCTAGACACCTGGAAGGCTTGACTTTTATCTACTTTCAGGGAAAGGATCCAGGTTCATTCCCTGGATGTGTGTGGGGAATTTTGAGTTGACCAAACAACATCCTTGGTAGCTCTCAACTCTTTTTTTCTCCGTGCAGCTGGTTTCATTCTTTTCTCTGCAGTCTAACTTTGTTCCCCACACACCTTTTGGGTTGTCTGGTCAACTCACAATTTTTTTCCTTTCCCCTTCCAACTACCCTCACTCAGGGGTGGGCCGCCTACAGCTACGTTTTATCAGATGTTTCTCTTCCTAAATGGCCCAGTTGTGGACACTGACCCATACTCTGCTGATAGAATTCTCTCTTCCAAGTATTAAGAATTGGGATCAAATATTCTAGTTCTAACTGACCTGATATGCTGAGGAATTGTGGGTGGGCACTTTCTTTACTTGACTGAGGAAGAAAGAAAGTCAGATTGCAGAGAAAAGAATGAAACCAGCTGCACAGAGAAACAAGAGTTGAGAGCTACCAAGGAGCTGTCTGAGTTATTCTTCATTTTGGCTGGGTGCTGGGTCTTCATTGCTATGCACAGGCTTCTTTAGCTGCAACGTGTGGGCTTTGTTGCCCCACGGCATGTGGTATCTTAGTTCCCTGACAAGGGATTGAATCCATGTCCCCTGCATTGGGAGGTAAATTCTTAACCACTGGGCCACCAGAGAAGCCCCACTATCTGAGTTTATGATGGCTTCTATTTCTCACAAAAACTGTGAGTGGTCAGGGCCACTAATATTCCATTTTACAGATGAGAAAACTGAGGCACAGCATTGTGACATTGTCCAGGAGATATCACATGAGCTCCTGGATCTAGCTGTTCCTATATAGGATACAACTTTGGGCATCCTAGTTGTGTGAGCTGATAAAAGGTCCTTTTTGGTCTCCTTCAGCAGCTTTGGGTTGGGATTCTGTCACTTTTGATTAAAAGAATACTGACAAAACAGAACTGAGCTGGACTCTTTTGGCTGGATCTAGCCTTGAATGTGGGCTTCCCAGGTGGCACTAGGGGTAAAGAACCCACCTGCTAATGCAGGAGACATAAGAGAGGAGTGTTCGATCCCTGGGTTGGAACAATCCCCTGGAAGAGGGCATGGCAACCCATTCCAGTATTCTTGCCTGGAGAATCCCATAGTCAGAGGAGCTTGGTGAGTTATAGCCCATAGGATCACAGAGTCAAACACAAATGAAATGACTTAGCACGCACAGCACAGCCTTGAATGTGAGGAAGGACCCGATGATTCAGGAAAAGGAGGGGAGAATGGGGGCAGTTGCAGGCAAGTTTGGAGGTAGGAGGGGGCAGGAAATGGAAGAGATTCACACCCGCTGACCTCAGGCAGAGGGGTGTTCAGAGAGGTGCTGGGAGGCAAGGCATTTGTGCTGAGATCAACTGACGCCTTTGGAGTGGGGGAAAGGGGTGCAGTAGGGAAAAAGCCATATCTGTAAGTGGGAGAGGGAAGGCAGTTTGCATCAGGTAGAGAAATCCCCCGGGGAAGGCAATGGCACCCCACCCCAGTACTCTTGCCTGGAAATCCAATGGACAGAGGAGCCTGGTGGGCTGCAGTCCATGGGGTCGCTAACAGTCAGACAGACTGAGCAACTTCACTTTCACTTTTCTCTTTCATGCATTGGAGAAGGAAATGGCAACCCACTCCAGTATTCTTGCCTGGAGAATCCCAGGGATGGGGGAGCCTGGTGGGCTGCCGTCTATGGGGTCACACAGAGTCGGACACGACTGAAGTGANGCCTGGTGGGCTGCAGTTCATGGGGTCGCTAACAGTCAGACAGACTGAGCAACTTCACTTTCACTTTTCTCTTTCATGCATTGGAGAAGGAAATGGCAACCCACTCCAGTATTCTTGCCTGGAGAATCCCAGGGATGGGGGAGCCTGGTGGGCTGCCGTCTATGGGGTCACACAGAGTCGGACATGACTGAAGTGACTTAGCAGCAGCAGCATCTTTTTGGAAAAATGGTAAATTTTTTTTCTTGTGATAAGCTTACTTTCAACTTCTTTTGATGCATTGCTAGAATCAGTCTATATTGAAAAATTGCCAGCAAAGTTCCATATAGTCAAAGCTATGGTTTTTCCAATAGTCATGTACAGATATGAGGGTTGGACCATAAAGAACGCTGATCATCAAAGACTTTATGCTTTTGAACTGTGGTATTGGAGAAGATTCTTGAGAGTCCCTTGGACTGTAAGGAGACCAAACCAGTCAATCCTAAAGGAAATCAACCCTGAATATTCATTGAAAGGACTGATGTTGAAGTTGAAGCTTTGGTCACCTGTTACCAAGAGCCAACTCACTAAAAAGACCATGATGCTGGGAAAGATTGAAGCCAGGAGAAGGGGATGACAGAGGATGAGATAGCTGGATGGCTTCATTGGCTCAATGGATATGAATCTGAGCAGACTCCAGGAGATGGTGAAAAATAGGAAAGCCTGTCATGCTCTAGTCCATGAGGTCGCAAAGAGTTGGACACGACTGAGTGATTGAAAATAATAATAAATTTAATTAACAAATATTTATCAAGGAAAAGAAATATGAGGGTTAGAAAATGTCCTAATTATGGATCCAAATACATTCTCTATTTATTTGGATGAAGGGGCTTGGCAAGGTAAAATGTACAGCAATCATTTGGATACTTTTCAATACGGATAAATTGGGAAAGGAGTATGTCAAGGCTTCACATTGTTACCCTGCTTATTTAACTTATACACAGAGTACATCATGCAAAATGCTGGGCTGCATGAAGCACAAGCTGGAATCAAGATTTCCAGGAGAAATATCAATAAGTGCAGATATGCAGATGACACCACCCTTATGGCAGAAAGTGAAGAAGAACTAAAGAGCCTCTTGATGAAAGTGAAAGAGGAGAGTGAAAAAACTGGCTTAAAGTTCAACATTCAGAAAACTAAGATCATGGCTTCTGTTCCAATCACTTCATGGCAAATAGATGGGGAAACAATGGAAAGAATGAGATACTTTATTTTTGGGCCCTCCAAAATCATGGCAGATGGTGACTGCAGCCATGAAATTAAAAGATGCTTGCTGCTGGGAAGGAAAGTTGTGATCAACAGCGGCAGCATATTAAAAAGCAGAGACACTGCCAACAAAATTCCATCTAGTCAAAGCTATAGTTTTTCCAGTAGTCATGTAAGGATGTGAGAGTTGGACTATAAAGAAAGCTGAAGAATTGATGTTTTTGAACTGTGGTGTTGGAGAGGACTCTTGAGAGTCCTTTGGACTGCAAGGAGATCCAACCAGTCTATCCTAAAGGAAATCAGTCCTGAATATTCATTAGAAGTCCTGATACTGAAGCTGAAACTCCAATACTTTGGCAACCTGATGCAAAGAACTGACTCTTTGAAAATGACCCTGATGCTGGGAAAGATTAAAAGCGGTAGGAGAAGGGGATGACAGAGCATGAGATGGCTGGATGGCATCATTGACTTGATGGACATGAGTTTGAGCAAGCTCTGGGAGTTGGTGATGAACAGGGAAGCCTGGTATGCTGCAGTCCATGGGGTCGCAAAGAATTGGAGGAACTGAGTGACCGAACTGACTGAAACTTCATGCTACTGAACTCAAATATACACAGGCAAAGCAAAATAAAGAAATGAGGTAATTTTTTCTGTGATTCTAGACCTAAAAATGACCTCAACCCCAAATTAGATAACTGAAAATATTTTCCCTTTTCCTTTCCTTATTTAAATAATTGCTTTAATTCCCCTCTCCATCTATTTACTATGGATAAAAGTGCTTTTCTCTTTTAGAATAATTATAATTATATTGCTAGAAAATATCACATAAATAATTATTCAACTTAATTATCACTTGGAGATGATCATTTATAGTACTTTATCTCCATATATCCTTCTGCATCACTGACTCAATGGACATGAATTTGAGCAAGTTCCAAGAAATGGCAGAGGACAGAGGAGTATGGCATGCTATAGCCCATAAGGTCTCAAAGAATTGTATACCACTTAGCAACTGAATAGCAACATTTCTGCATGATGGAGAAAAATTGCTATATTCTTCATGGGAAGTTTTGATGAATTAGCAAGTTAATTGTAAGCAGACCTGGATATCATAAGGAACACGGTTGTGGTTTAGTCACTAAGTCATGTCCAACTCTTGTGACCCCAGGGACTGTAGCTCACCAGGCTTCTCTGTCCAGGGGATTCTCCAGGCAAAATAATTGGAGTGGGTTGCTATTTCCTTCTCCAGGGGATATTCTGGGCCCAGGGATCAAACTCGGGTCTCCTGCATTGCAACCATATACGTTACCAACTGAGCCACCGGGGAAGCCCTATGTAGACTGTGTGTGTGCTCAGTTGCAGCAGTTATGTCCAGCTCTGTGCAACACTATGGACTGTAGCCTTCCAGGCTTCTCTGTCCATGGGATCCTCCAAGGAAAGAACACTGGAGTGGGTTTACATGCCTTCCTCCAGGGGGTCTTCCTGACCCAGGGATCGAACCCTTGATGTCTCCTGCATCCTCTGCTTCATAGATGGATTCTTTACCATTGAGCCCCTCTGGAAGTCTATATAGACTATAAATAATGTGTTATACTTTATGTTATTTTGAAATGTAGCCTCTCATGCAAATCCAAAATTTGTAATGATATAAAATTATTTAAAAGCTAATTAAAATGTATCATTTGGTGGCAAGGACTTAGTAATTTTTATGCTAAATCTTTAAAACTTGGAATAATTTTATGTTACATTAAGATCTATATTGTATAAATTTTTTCATGATTTATTCATGTTGTAGCATGTATCATACTCCAGTACTCTTATTGGTGAATTATAGTCCATCATAAAAATTCAACAAATTTTATAATCTTATTTATCCATTCATCAGTTAAAGAATATTTAGGTTATTTTTAACTTTGGCTTAGTGATGCTGTTATAAACATCAGTATACACATTTTGTATAGACTGTGTTTTCATTTGTCTGGGATATGTATCTGGGAATGAAATTGCTAGATCACATAGCAACTCTGTGTTTAACATTTACAGGAACTGTCAAACTGTTTTTTAATGCAGCTTTATCATTTTCCATTCTCAGCAGCAATGTATGAAGATTCTAAATTTCTCCCTCTCCTTGACTCCATTTATTATCTAGCTTCTTTGATTATACTTATTATGGGATATGTGAAGTGGTATTTGATTGTGGTTAGATTTTCTTATCCTTAACAGATAATGCTGTTGGACTTTTTTTTCATGTGCTCATTGACCATCTGTGTGCTTTCTTTGGAGAATTTTGTAACCAAATTCTTCATCTATTTTTAAAAATATTTTCTTTATGTTGTTGAGTTTATTATTACATTATTATTTGTTATTTACCTTTGTATTATTGAGTTGTAAGAATTTTTAAATATGTTTTGAGTACAATTTTTCATAAGACATATGCCATAAATATATGTTCCTCCCTTTCATATTTTGGAGAAGGAAATGGCAACCCGCTCCAGTGTTCTTGCTTGGAGAATCCCAGGGATGGTGGAGCCTGATGGGCTGCCATCTATGGGGTCGCACAGAGTCAGACACGACTGAAGCGACTTAGCAGCAGCAGCAGCATGTGTGTATATTTTGATATTTTTAATGGCACTATTTGCAGTACTAATGTCTTTTTTTTTTAATAGAGTCTAATTTATCTTTCTTTTTTTGTCATATGTTTCTGGTGTCATATCTAATCAGGTTCAGGCTAACATAGGTCAAATGTATGCCTATATTGTTGTCTAACAATGCTCTAGTTTTTATTCTTCTATGTATTTCTATTATCCATCTTGAGTTAATTTCAGTGAAGTATAAGGGAAGAATCCAACTTTATCTTTTTGCATGTGAATGTTCAGCACTATTCTTTTCCTCACCAAATTGTCTTCATTAGTATCCTATTCTTGTTGAAATCAATTTACCATGAGTGAAAGTGTTTATTTCTGGATCTTCAAACTGTCCATTTATTTATGACTATCCTTTTACCATTACCACACTTTCTTGATTACTGTAACTTTGCAGTAGGTCTTGACACTGAGAAGTATTAGTTATTTAACTTTGTACCTCATCTTCACTGGGAAGCTTGCATGGCATGACTTCAAGCCACCATTCCCAAACAAAATAAACATTTTAACTGCTTATCTATGAGAGTCAGAACCAGTGATTTAAAGATTAACCCAAATTAAAGAAATAAAAATAGCTAATAGAGATAGCTGTAGCAATTTGACTATATATGGAAGGAGAAAGATAAAGTAACAGATTTAGGAGTCTGAGAAATTCATTAGCATCTCAGTTTTGTATTTTTTTTTAATATGGTAGTAACTTGAGTGTGTCTAAATAATAAGACAGATCTAGACAAGGGAATTTAAGTGAATTCCTGATTTTTGGCTTGAAATTGGAGAAGTAATGAGTCAATGGCTTCAGGTTTTTGTGTGAATTATGAGAAATGATCATCTGCTAAGAGTTGGGACTAGAGAAGAGTTAGAGTTTATAAGTGGAACCTGCAGAAGATTAGAAATTGTCAACGTAGTCAGTGCATCAGAACCTATCAGAAAAATAATGTAGTCAGACTAGAATTTAATTTTGGAGTTTCAGCTGAGGTTGATAAACAGATTCAGAGTAGCATTGATCTACATATTTTCTCTGCAAGCATTTAACTAACTTATTTGGCATTTTCTGAAAGCATTTTGAACAGTTGAATGGACTCTTTCCTTAGTTTAGTAGAATTCAAGAATTTGTTTCTTCTCTAATATTAAAAGAGAAACTAATTTGCATCAGAGTATATCTTCCTTAGTTGTACAATTAGACTGTCTCCTTAAGTTTCTTCATAGCCTTGTCAAGTACAGACTTAGTGTGGGTAATCGTAAGTAAGTCATGCTGAGGACAACCTCCCTACGTTGGTAAACTCTCATTGCATTAATATCTTTGATAAAACTATTCAAGGTCACAAATAAAATCTTTGTAAACACTTACCCAGATGTGAATGTTCAATGTGATGTGAGTGATTTAATGGTAATTGTTTCTGATATCTGTTGAATTATAACATTCACTTGTGAAAATAGTTTTACTCACTGACTTTCTTCTATTGTACTAAAGGATCAAATTAGTAACCACAGCTCTCCTTCTTAGGATGACTGACAAGTAAATGGCACATTCTGGCCGTTGACAATTACCAAATTGCATTTTTTCTTTTTCCTGAGGGCATTATAAACATGATATTTTACTACTTTCCCACTAATTAGGAATGTGTAAATTTCTTAAGGCTCTGAAAC
>SJYX01020854.1:21762-50680 GCA_006410675.1 Oreotragus oreotragus
CTGGGTATTGATTGTGATGATAGGACTGTCTCTTATACACATCTAGATGTGTATAAGAGACAGACTCTCAAGAGTCTTCAACACCACAGTTCAAAAGCATCAATTCTTCGATGCTCAGCTTTCTTTATAGACCCACTCTCATATCCATACATGACTACTGGAAAAGCCATAACCTTGACTAGACAGACCTTTGTTGACAAAGTAATGTCTCCATTTTTTAATATGCTATCTAGGTTGGTCATAAGTTTCCTTCCAAGGAGTAAGTGTCTTTTAATTTCATGGCTGCAATCACCATCTGCAGTGACTTAGGAGCCCAGAAAAATAAAGTCAGTCACTGTTTCCACTGTTTCCCCATATATTCGCCATGAAGTGATGGGACAGGATGCCATGATCTTAGATTTCTGAAAGATGAGCTTTAAGCCAACTTTTTCACTCTCCTCTTTCACTTTCATCAAGAGACTCTTTAGTTCTTCTTCACTTTCTGCTATAATGTGGTGTCATCTGCATATCTGAGGTTATTGATATTTCTCCTGGCAATCTTGATTCCAGCTTGTGCTTCATCCAGCTCTGCATATAAGAAATGCACTGGTGGAATGATTATGTGTTCTGAAGACCACACTGACTTATCACAAAAGATAGTATGGTTTGAGGGTACATGTCAGAGAAGTGGTCAAGTACAGCAGGCAGTAATACAAGTATGAGAATTGTGATCATAGCGATCAATTTGGGGCATGAAAAAAAGTGGCTGAATATCCACAAGCCCAGAGGTATGTTCATCAGCTTGTTAATTAATGAAGCCCAGCATTATCATGACTATTGCTATCCATAGTTATCTACAAAAGATAAAACTGTTTAACATTTCTGGTTGTACTTAATTTATTAGTGACACAACTATCTGGTAGGCACACATATACTTCCCTTTAGGACCTTCAAATAGCCTGAAATTAGCTAGGAATGAATTATAAAGATTTTTAGTCAATGTTCTTTGTGTGTATGACAATTACCATAATCACATTTTCATTTATAAACTATCAACCCTTAAATGAGAAACTTCATATAGGTTCAATTAATATTTAAATTTTGGTTTGTATTACTATATTTTGTTTTACTCAATTCCCTGGTGTTTTAAATTATTTGAGAGGAATTTGCAACTAAGACTATTTGCTTTACAAATCCAAAGAAAATAACCTAGATTAGTGATTTCCAATTTTTTTTTATGCATGGTACATATGACAAAACATCTTTACATGGTATCTGAAAGAAGGATCACTTTTGTGACTGAGGGAAATAGTATCTGGGTAAATCACTATATTCTGGCTCAGTGTTTGGCAAGTTCTATGAACAGTAGCAATATTTATTTCAACAAATATATATTGAGTTACAATGAGTTAGAAACATACAGAATTATTCACATGAAGGGGCCAAAAATGCTTTTATTTCTATAAGGTGAATATAACTTTCAATTAAGTACCCCCTTCTGCTGATGAGCACTCAGTGTTTTGCAAATTAAATCATTCACTTCTGACTTAAAAAAGATAATCTATTTTGATTGATTTCAGTATGTCTAGGGGCACCCCACCCCAGTACTCTTGCCTGGAAAATCCAATGGANAATTTACACTGAAAGCTCCTGGTGATGATTAATAAAGGATTATATTTCTTAAAAGTTCAGGATCAAGTAAACAAGTTCTAACTTGTTTGTTGAAAACCTAAAGCTCTGTATAATTATGTCTACTTCAACCATGTACATGAAAAGAAGGAGCAAGAGGAAGAAGGAGAGAAAATAAACTTATTTGTGTCCATCTGGGCCCTAAATGAAAAGGACCCCATTCTATTGTATATGTTTTTCCTACCTCACTATGTAATATAGACTGGGGCTGGAAATGCTTTCACCTTTCAACCTAGAAATAAAAATAATATTTTATTTTTATTCCAAGAATTTAGTATCAGAAAAAAATTCCTAGTACAGGAATCTCTCTCTTCCTCATCTCACTTTGATCTCTTTCTCTTTCTCCTCTAAAAAGGAAGAAAGAAAAAGCAAAATTTCAATACTAATTTCTTTTTTTATTTTTCACAGTAAGTTGCTGATATATGAAGCCCTCAGGCTACAAACACTTTTTTAGTCATTATGATGAAGAAAGAAAAACCACAGGTTTCCATATGCATTGTTTTAGAATTCACACTGCAAGTAACTCTTTAAAAAAAAAGTGACTATCTTGCAATCACTATGGAAAACAGTATGGAAGTCCCTCAAAATAACTAAAAATAGAGTTGCCATATGATTCAGCAATTCTACTCCTGGGCATATATGTATCTGGACAAAATTATAATTCAAAAAGATACATGTACCCCTACCTTCGCAGCACGATGTACAATGGCCAAGAAATGGAAACAACCTTAATGTTTATTGAAAGAGGCATGAGTAAATAAGCTGTGGTATATATACACAATGGAATATTACTCAGCCATAAAAACGAATGAAATACTGTCATTTGCAGCAACATGGATGGACCTAGAGATTAGCATTCTAAGTGAAGTAAGTCAGAAATGGAAAGACAAATGCCATATGACATCACTTACATGTGGAAACTAAAATATGACACAGATGACCTTATCTGCAAAGCAGAAAGAGATTCACAAAAACAGAACAGACTGTGGTTGAAAACACAGGGCGAAAGTGCGAGGGAGGATTGGGAGTTTAGGACCAGCAATTGCAAACATTCTGTTGCTGTTGTTTGGTGACTCACTTGTGCCCCACTCTGCAACCCCGTGAACTGCGCCAGGCTCCTCTGTCCACGGGATTTCCCAGGCAGGAATACTGGGGCGGGCTGCATATCTTTCTCTAGGGGGTCTTTTCAACCCAGAGCTGAACCACATCTGCTGCATCTCCTTCACTGCAGGTGGATTATTTGTCACTGAGCCACTAGGGAAGCCCACAAACTATTATACATAGAACGAATAAACAAGATCCCACTGTTTAGTATAGGGAACTACGTTCAATATCCTGTGATAAAACATAATGGAAAAAGAATATATATATGTGCACACACACACACAGGGGGCATGGCAACCCGCTCCAGCGTTCTTGCCTGCAGAATCCCATGGACAGAGCAGCCTGCCGGGCTGCAGTCCTTGGGGTAACAGAGTTGTATGCGCCTGAAGCGACTTAGCACTCACACACATATATACACATGTATAAGTGAATCACTCTGCAATAGAGAAGAAATTAACATATTTTAAATCAACTACAATTCAATAAAGTAATTCTTTTAGAGTCTATTATCTCCTATATGTGTATTCATCTCACTAGCTTACTGCTGCTATAGCTTAAGCCAAAGGTAGAAACACAAAGCTTCATGAGAAGAACAACAGTATTCCGCATATTTTGAAGTCAGTTAAAATAACATTCAGGTAAACCCAAGATATTTCTGTTATGAATTATTCTCTGGAAGATTATAATTTACATGGTTGATGAATATAGCAAAATTAATTTTGTTAAAGTATCATGGAACTTACTAAACATCTTATGGTTGGTGTAGTAATAAAATATATTTTAAGTAATATTGAGGACTTACCACCTCCACCTCCAAGAAGACTGGCATTTGCTGTTTAAAAGAAAACAAACAAAAGATGTTAAATAATATATTAAGATATGTTCATGCCAGAGTATTCCAAGAAAAAGTTGGTAATGATCATGCCATACATACACACACACACATATATCACAATATGTACTTTTATATAAAGATACAGTCTTTGTTTTATGATGAACAAAAATGTAAATATTCACTAGTTGTATCTCCTTTTTCTCTTCAAATGACTATTTTTACAATGTTCTTACTTCTAATAAAATAAAATACATATTATGATCCTTTTATTACCATTCTGTATCTAAATTAACCTTCTTTTTTCTCCATTTTATCAAGTATAGATATAAACATGTTACTTAAGCAATTTCAATAATTTCAAAGGATAATGTAACAAAAAGTATAATGATAATTTTAATTAAATTAAATACCATCAAATAAAGCTATCTGAAATTACTCCGCTATAAGAATGAACTTAAATAGCAACAGATTTATTCTTTTTTGCATTAATTTTTTGTTTGTGGGAAAGAAACACATTTTAAATATTTTTGTAAAACAATGATTTGTCATTTCATTCCCATTTGTCTATTAATCTAGCCCACACAATTATAGAAGTCAAGCAAAATATAAAACAACTCCATTTAGATTTTAAGAGGTCAAATTTTCAGAAAGTTCCACGGCAATTTTTTGCTGAACTATTAAGCAACTTTGCTGCTGCTAAGTCGCTTCAGTCGTGTCCGACTCTATGCGACCCCACAGATGGCAGCCCACCAGGCTTGACCGTCCCTGGGATTCTTCAGGCAAGAACACTGGAGTGGGTTGCCATTGCTTATGCCTATGATAATCTAGCCACTACAAAAGTCAGAAAACAGAACTCTTGGAGCACCATAAAGTATGTAGTAACCAAGGTGTCTTTCTTCGTGAGAAATCTGAGCTACCAAAAGATTATAGAAATCATTTAAGAAGGAATACTAGGAATCTTTAACTTGAATTTTCGTGTGATATTCACAGACCATGCACTGGCCTGGTAAGAGAAGCAAATATCAGAGTGTTAATGATTCCATCAATTAAAAAAATGGAACATTTTAAGAATAAATGCCTATAAGAAGGAATACGAGGAATCTTTAAGTTGAATTTTAGTGTGATATCCACAGACCATGCACTGGCCTGGTAAGAGAAGCAAATATCAGAGTGTTAATGATTCCATCAATAAAAAAAGGAACATTTTAAGAATAAATGCTTATATCCATAAGTGATGGTTTGTTAATTACTGCAGCACTAAAGAGAACATTATAAAAATGCATGGAGAACAAACACCTTTGAAGGTTTTCTCAGTATCTCAATATTAGAGCATCAAATCTTATTTCATATGATCTTCCAAATACAGGGCCATCTATTAATAATAATAGCTGCTCTTGGCTTTCCCTCACTGCTTTCATCACAAATATGGACTGAGTAGCAATCCCATTAGTCAAACAAAACTCACTTCAGATATTACAAGTCATCTGCCACTGTGTCAACTCAGAGCCCTCAAATCTTTCTGACTTCACAATGAAAACATGTAATATTTACTTAGATGGTATCCAGGACTTAATATTTTCCAAAAATCAAACTGTGTTGAAGTGGCAACTTGCTGAAGAGGCATGAGGAAAGATGTTACCAATTCTTTTTTTTATTAATTTTTTTAATTGGAGGCTAACTACTTTAAAATATTATAGTGGTTTTGCCATACATTGACATGAATCAGCCATCGGTGTACATGTGTTCCCCATCCTGAACCCCGCTCCCACCGCCCTCCCCATCCCATCCCTCAGGGTCATCCCAGTGCACCAGCCCTGAGCACCCTGTCTCATGCATCGAACCTGGACTGGCAATCTATTTCACATATGATAATATACATGTTTCAATGCTATTCTCTCAAATCATTACCAGTCATTATCTTGGGTCCATACCTTTTAGTGGATGGGGGAAATTTCATGTCTATTGGCAAACCCAAACACTTTCTAAAAATCTTAACTACATGAATTTTTAAAACTGCATGGCATTTCGTACTTCTGCTGATTTTTTATTTTTAAATCTGACTGAGAATTCCTTCCTTGTCTATAGCTTTTCCAGATCCCTGAAACTCCATCTGTTGTCCTCCAATTTCTACATATTCATTCATAAAAAAAAACTTATTTCCAACAACAAACAACAATAGTAA
Source organism: Oreotragus oreotragus (assembly GCA_006410675.1). NCBI lineage: Eukaryota > Metazoa > Chordata > Mammalia > Artiodactyla > Bovidae > Oreotragus > Oreotragus oreotragus. The sequence continues at coordinate 27,552 of SJYX01020854.1, forward strand.
TGAAGAGTAGCTTTACACTCAAATTATCATGCCCAGAATCACAATAACACAATATAACCTATTTTTCCCCAATGCTTTGCTTAATAAAGGTAGAGTTTGCCTGTTTGGAGAGCACAGACCAAGTCCCATCTGTTTAATCAGGCACTTGTCCAATAGATGTGGGTGGATGAGTGGGAGTAGGTGTAGGAACTGGAATTCCAGGTTTGGAGGACCATCAAGTCCATTTATCTCAGATGTGTGCTCATGTCTAGATGAGCATTTCTGGTTACACTTTTAATATCAACATAGAAATATTTCATAAAATTGTGGCATCTACAAAGTGCACAATCATTTTTAAGATAATTTCATGTGCATTACCATTCACGTAATAGAATCTTAATTTAAGCTGCTTAAATATATTCTAATCAAATTCAAAGCAATTCTAATAACTATAATCCCGATAATGACTTATCTAAAGAATCCATCAAATTTAAGTCTATTTTATCAACTTCTGTTCTCTAAAAATTAAAAAATAAGTGTTTTTTCTTCAGCAAAAGTGACATGCATACGTGCTCAGGCACTTCAGTTATGTCCGATTCTTGTAACCCTATGGACTATAGTCCACCAGGCTCCTCTGTCCATGGTATTCTGCAGGCAAGAATACTGGAGTGGGTTGCCATGCCCTCCTGCAGGGGATCTTCCTGACCCAGGGATCGAAACCACACCTCCTCCATTACAGGTGTATTCTTTGCCGCTGAGCCATAGGGGCAAAAGTGGCAAAAGTGACGTGACTGTAGGCAAACAAAAGTGAGTCGTTAGTATGATTTCTATTATTGTATCTTTACAAGGCACCCTATATGTAACATAACTGATTTTCAACACTTATCCATCAGATGGGTTAAGAGCATTTCTTCCATTTCACAAAGTGAAAATGACTTCTGTGTGTCTGAAATTAACAGCCATTTAATTTTTACTTAATTACTTCCAATAAATTGAGGTATATCCCAATTAGATTGGAAGTTCTTAAAGATAAGATTCGAGTTTAATAGTTTGGTCTGCATATAATAAGCTCTCAATATGTGTTTCGGAGAAGGCAATGGCAACCCACTCCAGTATTCTTGCCTGAAGAATCCCAGGGACAGAGGAGTCTAGGGGGCTGCCGTCTATGGGGTCGCACAGAGTCAGACACGACTGAAGCGACTTGCAGCAGCAGCAGCAGCAGCAGTATGTGTTTTCTAATAGTCAGATAATTGGCAGATTTAATCCCTTTTCTTTATTGACAAAGAAGACAGGTTTTGTTTACTGAAGTGTCTAGACAGAAAACTTTCGTCCCTTTTCTTTTTGTAAAATCAAAGACTGCTAAGGAAACTCCTATAGTTTATTTAGAAGTAGTGATTAATAATGTAGGAAACTGAAACTAGCATAACATTATTAACCAACTATACTTCAATATAAATTAAACCGTTTTTTAAAAGAATGTATGAAATATGTTTATATATTTATGTCCCTGTCTAAGTCCCATGTTGGAGGGAATTTTGGATGTGCTTCTTGTTATTCCTTGAGTTTCACGGTCAGAAGAAAATGAAAAAAGGAACTAAGAAAGCTTGAAGTTGATAAGCATGATGCTACTGCATCCAGAATATTTAAAAATGTCCTCTCTGAGCATGCCAGTACCATGGCTTAGCTGGTCAAAGCACCTGTCTGTTGAACAGAAGATCCTGGGTTCAAATCCCAGCAGTGCCTGGGACAGTATGTTACTGAGCTTCCTAGGTGTACAGTGGTAAAGAATCCACTTGCCAGTGCAGCAGATGCAAGAGACACAGGTTTGATCCTTTGTCGGGAGATCCCCTGGAGTAGGAAATGGCAACCCCATTTCCCTGAGCATGCTTTCTAAGTACGGGGAAGGCAATGGCACCCCACCCCAGTACTCTTGCCTAGAAAATCCAATGGACAGAGTAGCCTGGTGGGCTGCAGTCCATGGGGTCGCTGACAGTCGGACAGACTGAGCGACTTCACTTTCACTTTTCTCTTTCATGCACTGGAGAAGGAAATGGCAACCCACTCCAGTGTTCTTGCCTGGAGAATCCCAGGGATGGGGGAGCCTGGTGGGCTGCCATCTATGGGGTCACACAGAGTCGGACACAACTGAAGTGACTTAGCAAAAGCAGCAGCTTTCTAAGTAACCAGCACTAACTTCTTCCATATTNCTGGAGAAGGAAATGGCAACCCACTCCAGTGTTCTTGCCTGGAGAATCCCAGGGATGGGGGAGCCTGGTGGGCTGCCGTCTGTGGGGTCGCACAGAGTCGGACACGACTGGAGTGACTTAGCAGCAGCAGCAGGGGGACTTATGTCCTAGCTTTGGTGGAAAATCTATTCAAAGAAAAATATAGCCTTTCTAGGTCAAAGAAGTTGGCTTAACTGTGATATTCAAACTAAACAAAGCTTTTACAAAAGAAAATGTATCTACCCAAGTTTTACATAGATAAATTCAAATTTATCATCATTTTTGTAAAAACTGGATGAGAGCCATTGTGTAAGGATTTGGGAAAGATCTCTAAAGGAATTTAATTAACTGTAGACAATATTTTGGCATTTCCAGGTGACTCAGTGGTAAAGCATCTGCCCACCAATGCAGGAAATGTAGGAGATGTAGATTTGATCCTTGGATCAGGAAAATCCCCTGGAAGAGTTAATGGCAACCCACTCCAGTATTCTTGCCTGGAGAATCCAATGGACATAGGAGCCTGGCAGGCTATAGTTCATGGGTTGGCAAAGAGTCAAACATGACTTAGTAATTGAGCAGCATTTCACATTTGTGGAATTCTTCAGTGAAGAAATCAGACAAAATACTTTTTCTTTTTTGTATATAATTATATTGATGCTAGACAAAAATTGGAAAAAAAGAAAGAAATTATTTGGTATGTTAGAGAGTAAGTACTAAGTAGAATGTATAAGGCAATGATGAAAAACTAGTTTATTGAGGCATTGGGAAGTATATTTTAGAAGGGTAGCCCACAGTGACTTACTGAGAGTAATTTTGACAACAGACCTGACCTCATGGAAGAGGAACTCATGGCACTATCCATAAGACCCTTTCAGGAAAAGGGAGAAACAGGGACAAAAAGTCTGACAAAGAAGCCTAGGCATATTTGAGAAATTTAAGGAGACCCTTGTAGCTGCACAGAGACAATTGGGATGAGAGTCATAGAATTGGAATCGGAGTTTATAGAAGTCATATTTGGTAAGGCCTTGTAGATCCTAGATGTTTGCCATGGCCTGATGTTTTAGTCCTTCCAAATTCATGTGATAATATTATAATCCCCAATATAATGATATTTTGAAGTGGGCCTCTGGGAGGTAATTAGGTCATAAGGGTGAAGCGCTCATGAACCAGATAAGAATTGCTATGAAAAAGAGCCAAGAGAGATCACTTGCCCCTTGTGCCATATGTGGATGGAATAAGATGATCATGAAGAAATGAGCTCTCACCAGACACTGAATCTGCTGGTACTTTGATCTTGAACTTCCTATCCTATAGAACTGTGAGAAATAAATTTATATTGTTTTTAGGCTACCCAGTTTGTGGTAGTTTTTTTCTTTTTTTAAAGAGCAGTTTGAATGTACTAAGACAATAGCTACTTTTAATCTAAGTGGATAAAGAGCCATTAGAGGGATCTGAGCATAAAGTTAACTTGATTTAATTCACACATGAATGTAATCTCTCTGGCTACTATGGTGAGAATTTGAAAAAGTGAAAGTGAAAGCCTTTCAGTTGTGTCCAACTCTTTGTGACCTCATAAACTATACAGTCCATGGAATTCTCCAGGCCGGAATACTGGAGTGGGTAGCCTATCCCTTCTCCAGTGGGTCTTCCTGACCCAGGAATTGAACCGGAGTCTTCTGCATTGCAGATGGATTCTTTACCAACTGATCTACAAGGGAAGCCCTGAGAATATGAAAAAAAGATATAAATTGGGGAAACTAGTTAGGAGTCAGTTCAGTTCAGTCCAGTCACTCAGTTGTGTAGTGGAACCAATGAATCGCAGCATGCCAGGCCTCCCTGTCCATCACCAACTCCAGGAGTTCACTCAGATTCACATCCACTGAATCAGTGATGCCATCCAGCCATCTCATCCTCTGTCGTCCCCTTCTCCCCCTGCCCCCAATCTCTCCCAGCATCAAAGTCTTTTCCAATGAGTCATCTCTTCCCATGAGGTGGCCAAAGTACTGGAGTTTCAGCTTTAGCATCATTCTTTCCAAAGAAATCCCAGGGTTGATCTCCTTCAGAATGGACTAGTTGGATCTCCTTGCAGTCCAAGGGACTCTCAAGCGTCTTCTAGTATATGGAGATAATTCAAATGCAATTTGGTAGAGAATTGGATCTATGTGGGATTGAAGGGCTGGTGAGAGGTGGTGAAATTCTGAATATGTACTGAAGGATTATTCTAAATATTTGCTGAGAAACCAGATACAGTGTGGAAAGAGAGAAGATGGAGTCAAATTTGACCCCCAAGTTTCTGATCTGGCACAATTAAATAAATAGAATTTCAATTAATTCAGATAAAGGATGTAGTTGAAGGTACATGATAATGGGGAGGAGGGGCATATCAAGAGGTCAGTTATAAAAATTATAAGTTTGAGATGCTAAGTATATGACCAAGTGTAAATGTCAAGCTGGCTTTTGAGTTTTGTTTTGTGAAGGTCTAGGGAGAGGTCTATGTAGACATACATAATTGAAAGTCAGCCATAAATTGATGGTACTTCATGCCATGAGTCTGAATAAGATGATCATTTTACAGAAGAGCAAGAAGTAGCAAATATATGGTAATTTTATTAATGTAAATTATATAGCAATTGGTGATAATGGAATTCAAAGGTAGGACTTCTAATCCCAAATTCATTCTCCATTGTGTAAATATTTTGTTCTGCTCACCTTCTGAGCAGATGAAAGGTCCTCTTCACCTTCTGAGCAGATGAAAGGAAATACTTCCCAACCTCCATTAGGGCTGGATGGGACTACATGTCTGATTCTGGCCAATAAGCAGTGCAGTTATATTTACTTAATTGCTGATGGTAGGGGCTTTTTTTTCCTTCTAGCACCATGCTTGGTAATCTTTAAGGCGATGCATGTTTCATCAGCAACTATTAGAGATATTGACTGTTTAGTGACAATGAAATCAAATCCATGATAGAAATATGTCATTTAGGCTACATAAGACTTTGCTATTCAACTCACCAAGATTTTTGAGTGGTTTATGTCCTTAGTATAATATAGACATCTGTCTTAACAACTAGCTTTTAGATTTTCTGTAATTCAAACTTATAGTTTCTATATATTTTTAACACTCATTGAAAGTCTTTAATTCCCATTTAAATCATGACTATATATTTTATAAAATGACTGCTACAAATATAATTTTAATCAAGGAAAATATAAAAATATTTTGTATTTAGGGAGATTATTTTTATTATAAATTACATAGGAAAGATATATTTGAAAATCATAATCATAAATTTCAAAGGTATGTGAATTACCTTAGTTGTTTTCAAGTGGAAAATATTTTAAAAATAGTTTGAAAAGGTAATTTTTTTTAATGTTCATATCCACATAAAATATTTATACATCAATCTATATCTCTATAAAAACTGGAGGAAAACTTTAAAGATGTACAACCCAACCGTCAGACAGACTCTGAACTTACAAAAAGTCAACTATGTTATAAAACATCCTTTATTTTCAAGAACAGGAAATACAAGAGGACTTTTATTTTGAGTTGTAACTGTTATATTACTTATATTTTTCTTTTTCAGTTTTGGAAAACTGAAGATGTCTGAAGTTTAACAACAATACCTTCTTCAGTAGAGAAGAAGCTTAGCTAAGAATTATACTAGTCAGTCCATTTGAAAAGAAGAACATGTCTTGATTGAAGAGCTAGCAAAAAACAAAACAAAACTATGCAAAATATAACAGATTTACAGCAAGGATTAGATTGAGAAAATTCAGTTGTGCACAAGGTATAGAAATACACATTGAACTGAAAATGTCTATTCCTTGCATATAATATCCTTCAAACAAGAAATTCAAAACTGCATACCAAGGGTAGCGGTGACAAATGAACCACTCAGAGAGACTCACCATAGACTCATGAGGGTCCTTCATAAAGAGATTTGCACTTGAATTAGTAGATTGAGTAATCGGCATTTTCTTCTCCAATGTGTGTGGGTGTTATCCAATTCACTGAGAACCTGAACTGGACATAAAGGCAGAAGAAAAGAGGAATCTTGGTACTTCTGGTTCTCAGGACTTCTCATTCAGAATAGAATTTTTACCATTGGTTTTTGGTTCTCAGGAATTTGCACTATACCGTAGACTTCCCTGGATCTCAAACTTGCAGACAGATCATCTTGGCCTTCATAATTGTACTATATATGTGTGTGTGTGTGTGTGTTGGAGAAGGAAATGGCAACATACCCCAGTATTCTTGCCTGGAGAATTCCATGGACAGAAGAGCCTGACAGGCTATAGTCCATGGGGTCACAAAGAGTCAGACATGACTGAGCTACTAACTATATAACTATATATAACTATATAAAACTATATATATATATATATATATATATATATATTTCCTTGGAAGCAAAGCTATCAAAAACCTAGACAGCTTGTTAAAAAGCAGAGACATTACTTTGCTGACAAAGGTCTATATAATCAAACTTATGATTTTTCCAGTAGTCAGGTATGGATGTGAGAGTTGGACCATAAGGAAGGCTGAGCACTGAAGAACTAATGCTTTCAAACTGTGGTTCTGGAGAAGACTCTTGAGAGTCCCTTGGACAGCAAGTAGAACAAACCAGTCAATCCTAAAGAAAATCAACTCTGAATATTCATTGGAAGGACTGATGCTAAAGCTGGAGCTCCAATACTTTGGTCACCTGTTGAGAAGAGCTGACTCATCAGAAAAGGCCCTGATGTTGCAAAAGATTGAGGGTAGGAGGAGAAGAGGATGGCAGAGGATAAGATGATTGGATGAAACCATTGACTCACGGACATGAGTTTCAGCAAACTCTGGGAAATAGTGTAGGACAGGGAAGCCTGGTATGTTGCAGTCCATGTGATCCCAAGGAGTCAGATATAATTTAGCCACTGAACAACAACAAAACAACAACATACATACATATAATTTCTTGGGAAAATCATGAATAATCTTATGGTCTGCCCCTGATCCAATATAAGTATTATCCTTGTAAAAGAGGAAATCTGAAGACAAATGCACATAAAGGGAAGATGTGAAGAGACACAGGGAGAAGATAGTCATTTAGAAGCCAATGAGTGTCCTGGAGTAGATCCTTCCTTCATGGTCATCAGAAAGAATCAGTATTTCCAGCACCTTGATCTTGGACTTCTAGCCTCCAGAACTGTGAGACAATAAATTTCTGCCCTGTGAGTACTCAGTTTGTTGTACTTTACTGCAGCAGCTCTATTAAACTTAGAAGAAAAAAAAAAGATTATTTTAAATTTCACATCATTGTCATCTCTTACAGTCCAGGTTGGTTACACTCTTGCAAAAATATAGTTGGGTAATTATCAGCTTAGTTCTAATTAACTCCATGTACTAGTCTTATTACTATTTTTCTGTTCTGTTTCATCTATGCCACTTTCCCTGGAATCAACTATAAGTTGCTCTGAATCTATTAGTCTTTCAAGGAAAAGTCACATTCTCAGTGTTTTCCCCTGAGCAATTTTTCACTTGAAAGTATTCACTGTGCATCATCTGAACCCATTTATTGTCAGGGGATTTGATTTTAATCAGTCCTTGTGACTCAAGCTATTTCCTAAGTTTTTCTTTTATGACTTGTAGTGGGACAAAAGTTGCCTCTTCCTATTCAATAAGAACCAAACTTCTAGGCTCTCTTTGTTTGCCTTTAATCATATTTGTGACTGGCCTATTTTTAAATTTTTTTTTTCTGAGAGCATCTCTTTCTTGGAATACCTCTTAAAATGCAAAATAATGGGAAAGTATAACTGCTATTAGCATTTTGTGTTTTCCAAATTCTTTCTGTAAAATTTCAAGTTCATTAGTTGTTATCTCTACATAGCCTCAGATGTTATCTCTCCCTGCAAGTTGTCATGGATTAAAGTTTGACCAAATAGTCCCATGACACAAGCAACCATTGCTCCAATCTTCAATAACAAGTCTACCACCTGACTCTAAAGACAATAACATATGTTTTAGGTAAATTACTGCCTTTACGCCCCATAATCTGCACATGTATCAAGATTAGTGAGGTTAGGTTTTAATAACAACTTAAAAAACACAGTAAATTATAGTAAGAAAAGTTTTGTGTTTCTTGGTTTATTGATTCACTGGTTTGTTTCCCTACTGGAAATATTGGAAAGTTAGTAGGGTACTCAGACTACTGGAATAGGAAAATATGAAATGATTCTCTCAAAGTTGCATATGATAAAAAAAGTTCCTTCCTTTTCCAGAGAAGGATGAAAATAGAGCATTGGTTGGTGTTACATAATCATTACATTTTTAGCCTGAAAGGGAGATATATCACTTGTGTTAAAAATTCATTGACTNGGGTACTCAGACTACTGGAACAGGAAAATATGAAATGATTCTCTCAAAGTTGCATATGATAAAAAAAGTTCCTTCCTTTTCCAGAGAAGGATGAAAATAGAGCATTGGTTGGTGTTACATAATCATTACATTTTTAGCCTGAAAGGGAGATATATCACTTGTGTTAAAAGTTCATTGACTAGCCTGGTGGGCTGCCGTCTATGGGGTCGCACAGAGTTGGACACAACTGAAGCGACTTAGCAGCAGCAGCAGCAGAACAGGTGCATGGTCCCAGACAAGAGTCTCAAGCCGTGCAGCCCTACCATGAATATCGATGGAAGGATGAATTGAAATATTTGACAAATAAAACGGTGTGGGGAATATTGATATTACCCCCATTTGTTAAAACAAAGTAACTGAGCTTAGGGCTTCCCAGGTGGCACTAATGGTAAAGAACCCGCCTGTCAATGCAGAAGAGAGAAGAGACACAGTTTCAATCCCTGGGTTGGGAAAATCCCCTGGAAGAGGAAATGGTGACTTAGTCCAGTATTTTTGCCTGGAGAATCCTGCAGACAGGAGCCTGGCGGATTCTTGGCAGGCTACAGTCCATACAGTTGCAAAGAGTCAGACACGACTGAAATGACTTAGAACACACACAGCTGAAACAAAGGATTTAGAAACCTTAGAAATATAATTACTATTTGAATCATTGTTTTCTGTTCCCAAAGTTTTTTTTTTCTTATCATCTGTTTTTCTTGATATATTCTCTAAGACAGAAAAGAAAAGAAATATAAAGCAACATAGAAGGGAAAGGAATGAAGTAAAATAAAGAGGACAATACCTTTATTAGAACAATAGAGACTGAGATAGAGATGTGGATTCTGAAAAAACATTCATTGAGACATGAGTACTTATGCCTGATTCGCCACTAGTTATTTTCATTTCACTAATAATAGTCACTCCTTATAAAATAGCATAAAGAAAAATACCTGTGTACAAGTAGGCATGCAATTTAGCTGTTTTGAAATAAATTCTTTTTACCAGATATAATAATGATTGAATAGAGAGAGTCAAATGTAATTCATTTATGTATGTGGATGCAATGCTCACAAGTCTGTGGCTCACACAGAACTTAAGCTTGAGGTGAACAGAGGCTCACCATTGCCTCCCATATTCCCAAGCATGCATGGTGACCCTGTTCTTTCTGTGAGAACTGTCTCAGGAAAATGGTCTCGGCCTAAGGGGCCGTTACTATGATAAATGTATTCTCTTCAGATACAGATTTCTTCTCCCTCTCTGGTTTGCCTAGTGAGCTGAAGACTCTCCCTGATGGGAGTGTTAATAGGCCTCTCTAGCCTGAAGACAATTTTGCCTTTTCATAGTCAATAGACTAAAAATTTTGAAAAGAAAACACAGGCTGAAATTCATATTAAAAGTGTACCGATTTTGTCTCTCTCTGAGAAGCCCTCGTCTTGAGAACAGTTTTTTTTTCACTGCATGCCTCCATACCACTTCTTTCTGCAAGCAACTTATTAGATTTCTTTTCCTTTTCTCCCCTTCTTATTGGAGCTACCTTTTCTATACCTCTCCTGTCTTAAAATAACCCTTTACCTCTTAGATCTTGTCTACCTCTGGTAATGTTTTTTCCTTTTTTTTCTTGACTTCTGAACTCCTTGAACATATGGTTTACTCTATCTTAATTCCCTAAATGCTGTATTATCTATCTTTTAGCTCCTGAAATTCTGTCATTTGACCTTCAGCTCTCCTTGAGCTACTTTTTTGATAATCAAGGGCTATGTAGTACTGAATCAGATATAGCACATGCTCCTATATTTCCCTTCAAAAATATGTAAATGAAAATTACATTTAGTACTTAATCTATTCTAACTCACATTTCTGAGACCAAATTACACAGTTTTTCCCTCTAAACACCAAAAATTTGAAGTCTTTTTCAACATTATTTCAACTCCCTGACAAACTGGTATCCAAGAATTCAATTTAATTCTGACATTATCTACCTGGGGCTCGTATCAGATCTCACAGTTTAAATTGCTCAGTCTGATAAAGCTGCCCCCACCTCACATCCTAATCTCCAGCCCTGCCCCCTGCTCTTCTGACCAGACTGGCTAAATGCAACAAACCCCTCTTCAGCGTCCTCCTTGATAGCTCAGTTGGTAAAGAATCTACCTGCTATGCAAGAGACTCCCAGTCTGATTCTTGGATTGAAAAGATCCACTGGAGAAGGCACAGGCTACACACCCTAGTATTCTTGGACTTTCCTTGTTGCTCAGCTGGTAAAGACCCACCTGCAATGCGGGAGACTTGGGTTTGATCCTTGGGTTGGGAAAATCGCCTAGAGAAGGGAAATGCTACTCACTCCAGTATTCTGGCCTGGAGAATTCCATGGACTGTATACTCCATGGTGTTGCAAAGAGTCAGACATGGCTGAGTGACTTTCACTTTTACTACTTTTCCTCCTCAGTGTCAACAATTTAGTAGAACATCTCAGATAACTCAGAGAAATAATTTACTTAAGTTTACTGTTTACTATAAAGGATACATGTCAGGGATAACCAAACAGAAGAGATGCATAGGGCAAAGTATGAGTACATGAACGTGTGTGTGTATGTGTCTATGTGTGTGTGCGCACTTGCAAAGCTTCCATGACCCCTTCCATGAGATTCCATGAATGTAATCTCAATGTATTCACCAACCCAGGAGCTCTCTGAAACTTGCTTTTTAAGAATTTTTGTAGAGTTCAATGGCTATCCCTCTCTCTCTCCCCAGGGGTCAGAAGTGGGAATGAAGTTGCAAATCCTTTAACCACTTCGTGTATTTGGTGTCAAAACTAATCCTGAGATTATGTAGAGGCTATTCAAAAGTTCCTTTGTTAGAACTAAATATGTTCTTATCAACCCATCATTTGGGACACTGCAAGGGATTCAGGAGCTCAATGTCAGGAACAAGGGATAAACACCAAACATCTTTCTGTGATCACAGCACTATAAACCAAGTGTTGACTAATTCCATGTCTCGGGCCAAACCTAAACTGTTATTGTAAATGAAGTTTTATTTTCTTGGTTCTCAAATGAAGGCAATTTTGTTTGCCCATGCCCTCCCCTTCCACTTCCCCCAGCAGAGAACATCTCACAATACAAATATCTGAACACATTTTGGATTATCACAACTTGAGGATGTTATTGGCACCCAGTGAGTGTAATACAAAGGCTGCTAAACATTTTGCAATACACAGGACAGTTTCCACAGCTAGGAATTTTCCAGATTTAAAAGCCCAATATGCAGAGGTTGATGATGCACATCATGTCCATCCACTTATCTATCTTTTATGGCTTAGTTTTTGTTTTAATGCCACAGTTGAGCAGCTGTGTTATAGCCTGCTGCTAAGTCACTTCAGTCATGTTCGACTCTGTGCGACCCCATAGACAGCAGCCCACTTGACAAACTGGTATCCAAGAATTCAATTTAATTCTGACATTATCTACCTGGGGCTCGTATCAGATCTCACAGTTTAAATTGCTCAGTCTGATAAAGCTGCCCCCACCTCACATCCTAATCTCCAGCCCTGCCCCCTGCTCTTCTGACCAGACTGGCTAAATGCAACAAACCCCTCTTCAGCGTCCTCCTTGATAGCTCAGTTGGTAAAGAATCTACCTGCTATGCAAGAGACTCCCAGTCTGATTCTTGGATTGAAAAGATCCACTGGAGAAGGCACAGGCTACACACCCTAGTATTCTTGGACTTTCCTTGTTGCTCAGCTGGTAAAGACCCACCTGCAATGCGGGAGACTTGGGTTTGATCCTTGGGTTGGGAAAATCGCCTAGAGAAGGGAAATGCTACTCACTCCAGTATTCTGGCCTGGAGAATTCCATGGACTGTATACTCCATGGTGTTGCAAAGAGTCAGACATGGCTGAGTGACTTTCACTTTTACTACTTTTCCTCCTCAGTGTCAACAATTTAGTAGAACATCTCAGATAACTCAGAGAAATAATTTACTTAAGTTTACTGTTTACTATAAAGGATACATGTCAGGGATAACCAAACAGAAGAGATGCATAGGGCAAAGTATGAGTACATGAACGTGTGTGTGTATGTGTCTATGTGTGTGTGCGCACTTGCAAAGCTTCCATGACCCCTTCCATGAGATTCCATGAATGTAATCTCAATGTATTCACCAACCCAGGAGCTCTCTGAAACTTGCTTTTTAAGAATTTTTGTAGAGTTCAATGGCTATCCCTCTCTCTCTCCCCAGGGGTCAGAAGTGGGAATGAAGTTGCAAATCCTTTAACCACTTCGTGTATTTGGTGTCAAAACTAATCCTGAGATTATGTAGAGGCTATTCAAAAGTTCCTTTGTTAGAACTAAATATGTTCTTATCAACCCATCATTTGGGACACTGCAAGGGATTCAGGAGCTCAATGTCAGGAACAAGGGATAAACACCAAACATCTTTCTGTGATCACAGCACTATAAACCAAGTGTTGACTAATTCCATGTCTCGGGCCAAACCTAAACTGTTATTGTAAATGAAGTTTTATTTTCTTGGTTCTCAAATGAAGGCAATTTTGTTTGCCCATGCCCTCCCCTTCCACTTCCCCCAGCAGAGAACATCTCACAATACAAATATCTGAACACATTTTGGATTATCACAACTTGAGGATGTTATTGGCACCCAGTGAGTGTAATACAAAGGCTGCTAAACATTTTGCAATACACAGGACAGTTTCCACAGCTAGGAATTTTCCAGATTTAAAAGCCCAATATGCAGAGATTGATGATGCACATCATGTCCATCCACTTATCTATCTTTTATGGCTTAGTTTTTGTTTTAATGCCACAGTTGAGCAGCTGTGTTATAGCCTGCTGCTAAGTCACTTCAGTCATGTTCGACTCTGTGCGACCCCATAGACAGCAGCCCACTGGCTCCTCTGTCCCTGGGATTCTCCAGGCAAGAATACTGGAGTGGGTTGCCGTTTCCTTCTCCAATGCATGAAAGTGAAGTCGCTCAGTCGTGTCCGACTCTTAGCGACCCCATGGACTGCAGCCTACCAGGCTCCTTTGTCCACGGGATTTTCCAGGCAAGAATATTGGAGTGGGGTGCCATTGCCTACAAAGCCCAATATTTTATTCTCTGGTTCTTTACAGAAAAGATGTATTGAGACTTATGATAAACTAAAACTACTATAAGATCTTATAACAGCAGTTAGGACTAAGTTGGAAGAAGTGATAACCAAGGAATGCTTCTCTGATTACATAGAAATTAAGACTAGAGAAATTAGTACACATTGATTAGAAAAATAGAAAAGAGAAGAATATTCCAGCAACTGAGAGTACACTTTATGTTGCAGACTGAGGCAGGAAAGAGGAGGATCTATTCTATAAGCTGAATATGGCTATAGGATGAGAGAAATGAGTACATGTGAGAAGAGACCAAAAAAGCAAGTAGGAATCAGGTCATAGAATCATATTAAGGCATTTGAAAGTGTAAGCATAAAGAGAAATTACTGGTTTTTAAGCAGGGACACAACAGATTTACACTTGAAAAGGATCAGACTGGTTTCTATACAGATAGTACAATTTAGCAAGGAAATATGAATATCATTATATATTCAGGATTAGGAAAATATTAACATATTTTAGAAATAACAAAGGATCTTGAGTGAATGCAATAGCAAAAGGTTGGCAAGAAAGATTTAATAAAGGAGGACTCTGGTAGAACAATGAAGCATCTTTGAAAAGTGAAAGTGTTAGTTGCTCAATCGTGTCCAACTCTCTGTGACCCCATGGACTGTAACCCACTGGGTCCGCTAACCATAGGACTTTCCGGGCAAGAAAATTAGAGTGGGTAAACTGTTTTTTTATTCTCCAGGGAACTTTTTAACTCAGGAATCAAACCGGGGTCTCCTGCATTGCAGGAAGCTTCTTTACTGTCTGAGCCACAAGGAAAGCATCTTTAATTGCATGCTAAAATGTTGGAATTTTATGTTATCATTAAGAAGTCATCTTCGAAGAGAATGAGTGTGACATAATTAGCAATGCTGAAGGTATATAGATTTACTGGCATTGAACAGAAAAGACTGGCATGTGGAGGGGCTGGAAAGAGTGGCGCATTCACATTAAAACAAGCAAACAACAGTCTCAGGATTCTAATAGTCCCAGCAGACATGGAAAAGAGAAGTTTTGAGATTTTGAGAGATATAAGTGTAGAATTGTGTTCCTGGGTATTGATTGTGATGATAGGATGAAAACATAAAGTACAGGGACAAGACTAGAAGGTTAGTAGTCCAGGCTTAGATGTTAATTTTGTTTGAAAAAGACCTTTGAAGCATGGGATTCTTCCTTCACTGACCAGCCACCCAGGGTGTGGCATTTATTATCATAGTCAAGATATAAATATTCATTTCCAAGGCAGGAGGATAAAACAGGCCTTAAAAAGGTGTCATTCATATACCATGCATGTGTACATGCTAAGCTACTTCAGTTATGTCCAACTCTTTGCAATCCAGTTATGTCCAACTCTTTGCAATCCCATGGACAGTAGCCAGCCAGGCTCCTCCATCCATGAGATTTCCCAGGCAAGGATAGTGGAGTGGGTTTCCATGGCTTCCACCGGGGCATCTTCCCAACCCAGGGATTGAACGAGAATCTTTTAGGTCTATTGTGTTGGCAGGAGAGTTCTTCACCACTAGTGCCACCTGGGAAGCCCCACTCTATGGTGAGAGATGTTAATAATGGGAGAAGCTATGTATGTGTTGGGGCAGAGCCTATGGGAAGTCTCTGTACCTTCAACTTTGCTGTGAATGTACAACTGGTCCTAAAAAGTCAAGTCAGTAAAAAAAAAAAAAAAAAAATGACATATGTACTCTTTGGAAGTTTATTGGTTCACAAAGTACTAGAAGAATACAACTATCTCTTGGACCCTAGATTTTCTGAGTTTCTGATCATCCTGTACCAAGGATGAAATACTTATTGTGAAGAGTAAGCAACCTTGTCTAGTCTTTCTTTCATGTGAGGCTGCAACTAGTATCGTGTAGTATAGCAAAGGCTATTATTAGAGCAACTGACTTTGATTTCAAATAAAATGGAATGTACATATGATGGCTCAATAATAATGACATGATTATTATAGTGGTTCAGAAAGGTATTTCTAAACACTGTTCCTCACCAGTTTGTCTTTGCCACTGAGGGGTGTGAGATGCTGTTATTTAATGCATTTGACAGTGGATTATAGTAGAATTAAATGCTAGTGGAAACAAAGTTCTATTAATGGATCTGAATAATCTAAATGTAGAAATTATTCTAGTTCAATGGAGGGTAAAATTATAGGATGTTGAATTCTTTCCAACAAGATGAATTGGGAAGATGAGATATGGAGTTTAAACACAGACTACTGTGTAGATTTGTACTGTAACATCAAAAAAAAAAAAAAAAAAATGCTGGAAGGGTAGGAAAGAAAGACAGAATTCTAGAACACAGAAAAAGGGATTCCAGTTCATTAACTATAGGGCTGTTAAGGAGCTCACAAATTCTGTGACAGTACAGTAAAGATAAATAGTTCTAAAAACTCCTTCTGTTCAGTGATAAAATTCCTAACTATTGAAAAGATTTTTGCATTTGCTGGATAAAGCTGAAATTATGGCATGTCAGCTCATTTAATATGCTGTGAAGTTCTTTAAAGGAAAGTTGTTGGCTTATGTTGTTGTCTTTAAAGTGGGGTAGGTTATTAAAAACATCATAGTGTTTTCTGTAGTAAAAATCATGCCTTATTTCTGTTGGTTAGTCGTTAAGTCATGCTTGATTTTTTGTGACCCCCATGGACTGAGGCCTGCCAATGTCCTCTGTCCATGGAATTCTCCAGCAAGAACACTGGAATGGATTGCCATTTCCTTCTCCAGGTGGTCTTCCCAACCCAGGGATCGAAACTGCATCTCATGCATGGGAAAGCAGATTCTTTACTGCTGAGCCACCAGAAAAGCACAAAACCCATGCCTACTACATCATTATTATATATTTGAATGTTGCTTACTAATAAGAATTAATATTTAATCTCAAAATGTGTTGTTTACGGATCATTTACATGTTCAATAATATTTTATTGAATAGCTGCACAGTATACAACACCATGCTGGGCAGTGGCGATGCAAAAGTGAATTAAACAATCTCTGTCCTCAACAAGCTGCACTCTCTCTAGTTAAGGCTCTAAATACATCAATCATATTCAGTTCAGTTCAGTCACTCAGTTGTGTCCAACTCTTTGCGACCCCATGAGTCGCAGCACACCAGGCCTCCCTGTCCATCACCAAATCCCGAGTTCACTCAGACTCACGTCCATCGAGTCAGTGATGCCATCCAGCCATCTCATCCTTTGTCGTCCCCTTCTCCTCCTGCCCTCCCAGTATCAGAGTCTTTTCCAATGAGTCAACTCTTCGCATGAGGTGGCCAAAGTACTGGAATTTCAGCATTAGCATCATTCCTTCCAAAGAAATCCCAAGGCTGATCTCCTTCAGAATGGACTGGTTTACAATAGTATAATTTTAATAAAGTATTTGGGGCAGATGTGGGTCATATTGGGATCACAGAACTGGTGATGGTCTGGATTAAATATTTTGGGAAAGATTTCACAGAGGAAAATATATTGTGAAATATGGGTAGTACAAGGATATGTTGAAATATGAGCAAATCATGAAAGTGTAAAAAATGTAAAGGTTTGAAATGTCATTGAGAGTGCAGGGACATGGGAAAAGAATGCTAGATATAAAATTAGAAATATTAACAGGAGTCATATGATAAAAGATCTGGCATGCCAAACTGTAAGAGTATTATTGATTTTATAAATGATGTGTACTGTTGTAGACAGTGGGCTTCTCTACCGGATTTTTGGTGAAGTATCCACGTGCAGTGTAGGAGACATGGATTCATTCCCTGAGTCAGAAAAATCCTCTGGAGGAGGAAATGGGAATTCAGTCCAGTATACTTGCCTGGGAAATCCCATGGACAGAAAAGCCTGGTGGGCTACAGTCCATGGTCTCAAAGAGTTAGACATGACTTAGCAACTGAAACAAACAATTATAGCAAACATGATAGATTAGGTTATACTGTCACAAAAAGGTGCTCTATTCTTCATATTAAGACCACAAAATATTTTCCCTTCAAAATATATTCAGTTCACCACACAGGGCCATGTTGTCTTCACTCGGACTCAGACTACCAAGAAACATTTCTCTGGCTCAATACTAGTGTTGATGGTGGCACCGATCTTAACCTTTTTAGCCATAAATGGCACATGTCCCTTCTGCTCATATTTAATTGGCAAGTCATGTGACCATTAGTGATTTCAAAAGAAAAGGGTGTCATGACAAGGGAACTGTCAATATCTGGTGAGTAGTAATAATACAATCTATCACAGAAACACAAGGATATTTACACTTTAAGAAAGGCTGATATAATCATACATGTACTATCTCAAAATCATTTTGGAGCTCAGAGAGCATGGAGTGGGGATTAAGTTTGCTGTTGTGTCTATGGTAAGAGAATCTGACAGTATCTTTGCAATGCAGAATAAAGAAAGATCTTATTTGAGGTGCCAAATTCTTAAAACTTAAGGAATTACTGAAAATTGAGGGGGAGATCAAAATCTAGAAGTTTTCCAATATATCTGATGCAGGTGTCAGGGTTGATGGAGGAACCATTGTTTGGGTAAGGGAATTAAAGAAAGTGGGTAGCTTGATTAAAGAATAAGAAGATATTCAAGTGCTAGAAAGCATTCCCTAGAAAGACAAATAACTTGTCCAGTTAGCAGAATTCAGCCTTAGACCATGAAGTTACATGTTTAATGTCACTGTATGCCAACAGTTACTTGTAAAGGTGTTGAGTCAGGCACACCTGGCTCAAATTCTGATCTTACCGGGGGAGAAGTTCTAAGCAAGTGACTTACCTTCTGTAAGGACTTCCCTGGTGCCTCACATGGTAAGGGATCTGTCTGCAATGTGGGAGACCTGGGTTTGATCCCTGGGGAAGAAAATTATTACCTACTCCAGTATTCTTGGAGAATTCCAGGGACAGAGGAGCCTGGCAGGCTATAGTCCATGGGATCGTGAAGAGTCAGACATGACTGAGTGAATAACACTTTCACTTTCTACCTGCTTTAAGTTTTCTCATAAGTATAATAAGAATAACAGAGATGCTTATTTTATAACTTTGCTCAAAGTTTTATAATGCATATAGAATGTGAAATAAAATGGTGTCAACTTATGACTTTACATTTTAAAAATTTTCCAAATTTTTGACAGTTATTAACCTTTGAGATTTTGTAAGTAAATGTGGATTTCTGGGAATTCTCAGGAACTCTAAATCACTGATTTTCTGGGCTTTCTCATCATTTTATTTACATGTTTTAAATAATAATGAATGATCATAATAACAAATGACAAGTCAGTCTATGGTAGAGGGTGATAGGATTGTGTTAAAATTTGAGACTATATATATGTGTGTGTGTGTATACTCATATTTAAAAGATAAGCTGAGGCTTATTAAAATTTTAAGAGTTTATTCGACCAAAAATTGATTTGAATCGGGCATCCATTCTAGCAGATAGAAAGTTCCTTTAGGAAACAAAATGAAAGATATTTATAGTCAGAAGGGAATAAAAACAATAGTGTCACGTTGCTGCTGCTGCTGCTGCTAAGTCGCTTCAGTCGTGTCCAACTCTGTGCGACCCCAGAGACGCCAGCCCTATCCCTGGGATTCTCCAGGCAAGAACACTGGAGTGGGTTGCCATTTCCTTCTCCATTAGGCAAACAAAAATTTTATTGTTGCAAAGTTATTTTCCTTTAGATAATGACAGGGATCTATCAGGACCATGACATAAAAATTAGGTTAAGTCCTAGTTTAGTGACATAGAGTTAAGCATAAGCAACTCCATTTAGGGCTTATTGTCTTGTTTTTTTGTTTATTAGATAGATGGATACCTTATCATTATGATTATGGGATATATTTTGTGATAAAGATATCTATTTCAATAAAATGAAAATTATTAATATATGCTATAGGTGGTGGTGTTGCTCAGTCATGTCCAACTCTGTGATCCCATGGACTGTAGCCTTCCAGGCTCCTCTGTCTTGGCTCAGACGTTAAAGCATCTGCCTGCGATGTGAGTGACCCGGATTTGATCTCAGGGTTGGGAAGATCCCCTGGAGAAGGAAATGGCAACCTACTCCAGTATTCTTGCCTGGAAAATTCCATGGACAGAGGACCCTGGTAGGCTACAGTCCATGGGGTCCAGCCACTTCACTTCACTTCTGCGACCTCATAGACTAGCCAGCCAGGTTCTTCTGTCCATGGGATTTTCCAGGCAAGTATACTGGAGTGGATTGCCATTTCCTTCTCTAATGGGATCTTCCTGACCCAGGAATTGAACCCAGGTCTCTTGCATTGCAGGCAGATTCTTTACCAACTGAGCTATGAGGGAAGCCCCAGAAGAGGAAATATTAGCACATAAAAATGGCAAAATTTTTGAAATATCAAATTAAAATCATTTCAAAATCAAAAGATTATAACATTAAATACTTAAAATCATCATTTATTGTTGCCATTTCCTTCTCTAATGGGATCTTCCTGACCCAGGAATTGAACCCGGGTCTTTTGCATTGCAGGCAGATTCTTTACCGACTGAGCTATGAGGGAAGCCCCAGAAGAGGAAATATTAGCACATAAAAATGGCAAAGTTTTTGAAATATCAAATTAAAATCATTTCAAAATCAAAAGATTATAACATTAAATACTTAAAATTATCATTTATTATTCTTCAAAACAATCTTAAGCATGCAAAATATTAATTGATCTTTCTAATTATTTGGTATTTGTTTAAAGCAAATATTTCAGAGATGGACTTTTTTTTCCATCTTCGGTTGACTGAATTTTTAAGTGTGTATATTAAAGTATCTTCATGTTTACCATTAGCATGCATGTTGCTTCATATAAGCTCTTTTCTATTTTTATGATAAAAATATTTGTCTGCTTATACTGTTTGGTTCTACCTTTAAAATTAATACAGTTTTTGTTAATTCAGAACTTTGATCAATTTTTTTTTATTTCGTGTGTCAAAGAGGATTTCACAAGAACATTCACAGCTTCTTTGCATTGCATTTCTTCGTTAAAACATTTACAAAGAAGTATTGCCTAGAGCAAATTTTTAAACACTATAAAATTCCAGTAAACATTACTGGATAGTATTCAAATAATGTATTTGATTTTACTAGTGAGGCT
Source organism: Oreotragus oreotragus (assembly GCA_006410675.1). Classification (NCBI taxonomy): domain Eukaryota; kingdom Metazoa; phylum Chordata; class Mammalia; order Artiodactyla; family Bovidae; genus Oreotragus; species Oreotragus oreotragus. The sequence continues at coordinate 48,380 of SJYX01020854.1, forward strand.
AATGGCACTACACAGAATTATGTGCAGAAATAGGCATTTAAGTTCGTATTTTGCTTACAAAATATTATTTTTTACTATTGTACACATAAGATTTATATAAAATTAACTATGTGATTAAACTTACTTCCTTTGCAGTAATGACTCACCATTAGCAACAGATTTCATGAATGCATGTTTAGAACATGACAACAGCTACAAGCAAAATCCTACTTTTCTCCAATATGCTCCTGTCTGGGCATGCGTACTCAGTCGCTTCTGTCATATCTGACCTTTTGTGACCCTTTAGACTGTAGCCCTTCAGGCTTCTCTGTCCATGAGATTCTCCAGTCAAGAATACTGGAGTGGGTTGCCATGCTCTCCTCCAGGGGCTCTTCCTGACTCAGGGATCCAACCCATTTCTCTTGCTTCTTTCCCTTCTATTTTCTTCCTTATGCTGATGATCATCAGAATCACCGTATTTATTATGTACCACGATAATATGGAAAAAGCATCGAGTCAAATGGACCTGGTTTCTTCTGGGTTCTGCTACCAAGTATATAATGCAATAAAACTAAAATTGCAATGCTGTCAGCATTAAAGGAAATCATGTATTGTGAAAAAGTATCTAACATACATTCAATAAATATGATCACATCAATCAGTGTGTCTATGTTTTATAAGTATAGTAGACCAACAGATAATAATGTTAAAAATTAAGATTATATGAGGATAAAGGGTTTCTCCTTTTTCAATTTGACCACTTTTTAGGTTTACTAGGAGGAGGAATTGACCTAGAATTTATCACAGAGCACAAAGTTTCCATGATTCAAGTTTATCATAGTGATTTTACAGACATTTCTTTTGACATTATGAACAAAATTTAAGGAATTAAGATCATACAGATTACTGGAAAAAATAAAAAAATCTCCACATATAAATTACATTCTACATTCAAACTGCATATATCCCAATTTTGTATTATTTCTAAGGGTGCACTGTTCTAAATTATAAATGATGTCCCAAAAAACCATTAGAAGGCATAACTAAATGCTGNAAAAAATAAAAAAATCTCCACATATAAATTACATTCTACATTCAAACTGCATATATCCCAATTTTGTATTATTTCTAAGGGTGCACTGTTCTAAATTATAAATGATGTCCCAAAAAACCATTAGAAGGCATAACTAAAATGCTGAAAAATTAAGGAAAAATTTTAGCCATTCTAAGTAGAATTTTCTGCACGCAGAAAGATGCAATTGTATTTTATTTTCAGCTATAAGATTTGATATACAAATTTGTTTTCTCACATTTATCACAATAATGCAGTGAGCTAGCACTCTGCCTTCCCCTGTGGCTTGATCATCCCAAGTAATAAAAGCTGCATGAAATTTCCATTGTTTTAAGTATAAATATATGCATTATTGGCCTCAAAAAATTTAATGAGTCCCTTTCTGAGCAAGTTATTATGCTTACACTCCCACCCCCCATATTCATGGCCACTAAATAAAACAAAACAAAACAAAACAGAAAGCTTATTTGTCAAAAGTAGAATAACTCTTCAGATCTTTACAAAAGAAAGAAAAATTCTGCTTCAAGTCATCTATTGTCCATCTCCAAGATCTCAACTAAGAATAAGTGAAGGTAGGAGTAAAGTGCCTATAGGAAAAGGAAAAAATAAAATTATAAATCAGTCTGGTTCTCCTTTCTGCCTGTACATCAAATGCCATATTCAGTGTAAACACTTTGCTTCCTGGAAAATTCATAGCCTACAAAGTTGATCACTCTGCAAATTTGTCCTTGGTGATAATATTTTTACTGAAGAAAATCTCTCAACTTCTATTAGCCTTGGAGCAGACTTGAATTTCATTCTCATTTACTTTGCATTAATAATTATGTGGCATAATCAAGTTTACTAATCAGTTTATTTCTGTTTTCTCTTTTATGGGAATAATAATATATGTTTTACTTCATTAACATTAATAGAGATCACATAAGTCTATGAAGAAAGATAGTTATTATAGCAAGAACTATATAATTTGTTGCAAAGTGAGGCACAGAAAAAATGGTAACAAAACCCACAAGAAAAAGAAGTTATTCTTTGCATTTTTACTTGTTCTTTTACATTTTTTTGAGTAGGATATGAGTCTGGCTTTTTACTGTGTAAACAATGACTGAGAGATCATTCAGTTCAGTTCAGTTCAGTTCAGATCAGTCGCTCAGTCGTGTCCGACTCTTTGCGACCCCATGAATCGCAGCACTCCACGCCTCCCGGTCCATCACCAACTCCCGGAGTTCACTCAGATTCAAGTCCATCAAGTC
>SJYX01020855.1:0-22368 GCA_006410675.1 Oreotragus oreotragus
TTTTTTTTTTTTTTAACTTTCCAAAGATGAAAGCTTGAAGGTGTCACATGATTAATTCCATCTCAGGAAAGGCTAAGGTCTCTGCTGCCCTGGGGTGGCCAGAATGACCAGTGCCATGTAGCCAAACATCTCACATAAAACCTTGTCTAGACAAACCAATTCTGTTGGCTTAGAGATTGGACAAGTGTCTGAAACGCACACGTTAATCGACTTAACACATGTTGTCAACTCAACTTCATTTCTTTTTGAACCTAGAAAATTTCTTCTGAGCTAGGAAACCTGAGCAGAATTATTAATAGAACCAGAGCCTATGATGCCTAAACAGTCAGATTTGAGATGACAGACACAGAATTCAAGCAGCAGCACATTAGAGTCAGTAAGATGGGGAAGGAAGGTTCTGGATCAGAATGACTGGTATCTTTATGCCTTCATTTGACATTTGTTGTGTGAATATTGACTGATCATCCGTGATGTGCCAGGTGCTTGGGTTACAACAGTGAATAATAAAAAGATGATGCCTGCTGTCATGGATCTTCCCTTCTGATGTGAGTTCCTAATCAATGCTGTGGTGGTAGGAATAGAGGATTCTGAGGAAGCAGAGAAGTGCCTTGGCCTGCACGTGTGAGCACGTGGGTGTCCATGGGGATGATGGGAGGAAGGAAGGCTTCCTGGAGGAAAAGGCACCCAAACTGAGGCTGGCTAGACGAGGAAAGGTGTAACTAGAAGAAAGGCAATAGGATGGGGCCAGGTGGCAGCAGAGATACCAGATACACAAGGCCATGGGTGTGAAGGCCTCAGGGTGGGAAAGAGCTGGCCTTTGGAGGAAGTAACACAAGTTCCAGTGTCAACAAAAGATAGCTGAGTGAGNCTGAGGAAGCAGAGAAGTGCCTTGGCCTGCACGTGTGAGCACGTGGGTGTCCATGGGGATGATGGGAGGAAGGAAGGCTTCCTGGAGGAAAAGGCACCCAAACTGAGGCTGGCTAGACGAGGAAAGGTGTAACTAGAAGAAAGGCAATAGGATGGGGCCAGGTGGCAGCAGAGATACCAGATACACAAGGCCATGGGTGTGAAGGCCTCAGGGTGGGAAAGAGCTGGCCTTTGGAGGAAGTAACACAAGTTCCAGTGTCAACAAAAGATAGCTGAGTGAGGGTGAAGTTAGGCACAAGCTAACTTTGGATAACCTGACAGGAGCATTGTGGATCTGTTTATAGTCTCAGACTGTAAAGAATCTGCCTGCAGTGTAGGAGACCTGGGTTCAATCCCTGGGTCAGGAAGATCCCCTGGAGAAGGGTACAGCCACCCACTGCAGTATTCTTGCCTGGAGAACTCCACGGACAGAGAAGCCTGGAGGGCTATAGTCCATGGTGTCACGAAGAGTCAGACCCTACTGAGCGACTAACACCTTATTAATTAAAAACAATTTTTTTTTAAACTGGGGTAAAGTTTACATACAGTGAAATGTACATGACAAGTACATATATTTATCCTTGTAACCAATGCTCCATTTTTTTTTTCTTGGCCACACTGCACAGCATGCTGGAAATCCCTGACCAGGGATCGATCCCAGGCCCCCTGCAGTGGAAGTGCAGAATCGTAACCATTGGACCACTAGAGCTTTAGTTTTTAATTTATTTTTTTAGTGTTATATTAGCTGCACATGTCACAAATCTCCTTTGGAGGAGGGAGTGGTTATTCTGAGGTGTGCTTCTGACATAACAAAGGTTCTGTCTAGTCAAGGCTATGGTTTTTCCAGTGGTCATGTATGGATGTGAGAGTTGGACTGTGAAGAAAGCTGAGCACCGAAGAACTGATGCTTTTGAACTGTGGTGTTGGAGAAGACTCTTGAGAGTCCCTTGGTCTACAAGGAGATCCAACCAGTCCATCCTAAAGGAGATCAGTCCTGAGTGTCCATTGGAAGGACTGATGCTGAAGCTGAAACTCCAATACTTTGGCCACCTGATGTGAAGAGTTGACTCACTGGAAAAGACCCTGATGCTGGGAGGGATTGGGAGCAGGAAGAAAGGGGACGACAGAGGATGAGATGGCTGGATGGCATCACCGACTCCATGGATATGAGTTTGAGTGAACTCTAGGAGTTGGTAATGGACAGGGAGGCCTGGCGTGTTGCGATTCATGGGGTTGCAAAGAGTCAGATACGACTGAGTGATTGAACTGAGTCTGAACGGAGTCTGACATAACTTCACAGGTAAGCCTGCTCAGGATGATTTGAAATCTTGGGGTATGCTGGAATGATGGAAAATGGGCAAGAGGAGGAAGACAGATGGTGATGAGTGTCAGAGGGGGAAATGGAATATGAGATGAGAAAGCCAGCGTGCATACTCAGTCGTGTCCAACTCTTGTGACCCCATAGACTATGGGCAGCCAGGTTTCTCTGTCCGTAGGATTTTCCAGTCAAGAATACTGGAGCAGATTGCCATTTCCTACTCCAGGGAATCTTCCCAACCCAGGGATCAAATGCCATTTCCTACCACTGGGCATCTTTGCAACCCAGAGATTGAACCTGCATCTCTTGCGTCTGCTGCATTGACAGGCAGATTCTTTATCAGCGTACCACCTGGGAAGCCAGAGGAAAGCAACAAAGGGAAGCCGGCATCCGTTTGCTTTCTTTTTTTTTGCCCATGAGGCAGCGGGATCTTAATTCCCCAGCTAAGGATCGGAGCTATGCCCCCTGCAGTGGAAGCGAGAAGTCTCAACCACCAGGGAAGTCCCAAGGGATGGGTTTTGAGCAGGGCCCAGACGATGCTCACTGCTTGCTAGTGTAGAATGCCCTGAGGCTGGGGAGGGGCAGCCGGACAGGACTGGAATGGGTAGTGGTCTGCCGGTGGGTGGAGAATGGTCCAGGATCTACGTTTTCCTAAGCTGTTTTTAGCAGAGGACAAACCCCTACGTGCTTTGTAGGATCTGGAGCATCTACACAGAGCATAGAAGATTGTAGTTTTCCAAGGTCTCCCTGGAAGGAGTCCCAGGCCACCTACATTTTGAGGAAAGCCTCCTGAAAGCATGCCTGGCTTTCCAGGCAGTGTTCCTCCCAACTTCATTGATGAAATACAGGAAAACAGTCACCTTATTGATTTTTTGTTTGTTTGTTACCTACCATACACGTGACATTTTCCTTTTCTAGAAGTTGGGTATTAAAAATATTGTTACAGTTTGGGGGTTTAGGGATTTACTGAAGCTTTTATCATTTAAATGTTCTGACTATTTCAATATCTGGTTTTTTGACATAGTGCCAGAAATCACTGAATGTGTTACTCTGCTCTGGCTAGGGTTTCCAGGACTATGTTAAATAGACATGGCAGGAGTGGGGCATCATTGTTTTGTTCCTGATCTTAAAGGAAAAGCTTTCAGGTTTTCACTGTTGAGTATGATGTTAGCTATGGGCTTGTCATATGTGGCCTTTATTATGTTGAGTTACATTTCTTGTATACATTATTTGTTGAGCATTTTTATCATGAAAGGATGGTGATTTTTCTGAATCTACTGAGATAATTATATGATTTTTATCCTTCATTTCTGTTAATGTAGTATGTTGCATTTATTGATTTGCCTGTGTTAAGCCATTCTTGCATCCAAATTAAATTTGATTTCAGTGTATGATCTTTTAATGTGCTCTTGAATTCAGTATTATAGTTTTTTTTTAAGTCCATTAAAAAAATGTACTTATTTACTTTTGGCTGTGCTGGGTGTTGCTGCCTGTGGGCTTACTGTGGTGTGCTGGCTTCTCATTGAGGTGGCTTCTCTTGTGGTGCATGGACCCTAGGGCTCATGGGCTTCAGTAGCTTCAGCTTGGGGACTTAGTGGCCCTGAGGTGTGTGGGATCTTAGTTCCCCAACCAGGGATCGAACCCATGCTCCCTGCCTTGCAGAGAGGATTCTTAATCACTGGACTACTAAGGAAGTCCTATGCTTAAAATTTTGATGGCTATTTCCATTTTCATCCTTGGAAGTTTTCACTGGTTTCCACTGTAATCTGCAGACTGAGCTGGCTTTCTTTTGACTTACAAGATACTGAGTTCCTTATAACGAGATATTCTATGAATGTCACAAAGCATCAAAGCAGGTGGAAAAGCAAGTCCAAATGGCTAGAGTATATAATTTCAAGATTTACCAAGGAATACGTGTGTCGAGAGGTTTTGACAAACTCCTTTTATTTTTCCATTAAAAATTAACATGTTGTCAATATCCAAGATATTCCTGTAGCTATTCTATAAAATGCTAAAAGGTAAATCAACGTCCCTTTCTTTTCTCCTTTCCATGTTTATGTTTTCCCAGTGTTGTATCCTTTTATCACTCTACTTCTTATCTTTTCAAAAATATGTTTATTTATTTGAGTAGACAATACCATTTTATAGTACAAAATTCACAAGTTATTCCCAGATATGTGGTGGGAATTCTACTTCTGGTCATGGCAGTCTAGGTCATTGGACTCAGCCATGCTGATGACGGTTTAGAAAGCTGGACAAGACGTAAAAACATTTTCTTAAAAGCTTCAATAAGTTTGCACGATATTGAAGGATTCCCATACCAACATCTGGAAGAATGAAAAAAATTAAGACAGGTAAGCCTTGCTAGCAAAATCATTTTTGCCCTGAAAACATTTGCTTATCCTAAGAAAGCATCAGTGAGGTTAAGCAGTGCTTTTGGTAGACTCACCTATGAAGGCAGAGTTTACAGTTTGTTGACTGTCAAGGATAGAGACTCGAATAAATCACACCTCCAGTTTGAATGGAACCCCTAAAACATGATGGGGATCTTGAACATAGCCTTACCACTAAGCTTCCAGGTCCAGGGAAGCTTTATCTTGATTGACCTAAGCTAATAGCATCATTGGGCAACTGATAGAAGCAAGTGACAAAATCCTCTCTAGGGGAAGATGTTATCATCCTGAGCATCAGAATAATCATCCTCTCAATAATTTTTTTAGATAATGAGTAGCACATAAAGAAAAAATTGATTCACAAGGAAATAGGACACCCATGAAAAGAACTAGAACACGAAAACAACAAAAATATTCTCAAAACCATGAGATATTGGAGTATCAGACCACAGACTCCAGAACAACCACATTCACTATCTAAAAAGAAACAGAAGCCAAGAGTGAAGATGTCAGTTAGTAGCTGGACACTATTAAAAATAACAAGAGATTTGAAAAAAAAAAAAAAAAGAACCAAATAGACATTCTAGAGCTGAAGAATGTAATAACTGAAGACAAGAACACAGTGGATTTAAAAGCAGATTACATAGGTGAAGAGAGAGTTAATAAACTAGGAGATAGATTAGAAGACAGTGATCCAGAATGAACCATCATGAAACAAAAATATAAAAATACAGAAAAGATGGTAAGATAATTTAAAAGGATACAGTGAGAAGGTCCAATATACATTTACAGTTGACACTTGAGTAACAGGGGTTTAATCCCTCTGTAACTGTGGCAACTCCACGTGTGTGGAATCAACCGACCATGGACTGTGTAATACTGCAGTATGTACTACTGAAAAATACACATAAGTGGACCTGCACAGTTCAAACCCTTGTCATTCAAAGGTCAACTGTAATTGGAATCCGAGAAGGAGAACAAAAATGGTACAGTGGTAATACTTGAGATCATTGCTAAGCATTTCCCAGAACTATTAAAAAAGGTAAATTCACAGATTCAAAAGTATATAACCTTAAATGCATATATTAGGGAAGAAGAAAGGCTAAAAACTGAGCAAATGTTTATCTTAAGTCAGAAAAGGCAAAACAAAATCAAGAAAATAAGGGGAAAGAAAGAATAAGGAGAAGAGGAATGAAGTATAAAGCAAATGTATGATAGAGAATACCAATGAAAACAAAGCCTGGTTCTTGGAAAAGACTGATGAAAATTACATACTTCAGCAACGGTGATCAAGAAAAGGAAAAAAGGGTACAGATAACCAGTCAGGAGTGAAAAGGGGGATCACATAGTTATGAACAAGGTAAGATATAATGAGCAACTTTATGCCAAAAATTTTAGAAATTTAGGTGAATAAATAAATTTGTTACTAATGTAACTGTTAATAACAATTAAATCACCAATTAAAAACCTTTCCACAAGGAAAATTGCAGTCCTGTATGCCTTCACTGGGAAGTTATATCAAACATTTCAGAGAGAAAGAATTAATATTACACAAACTTTTCCTGAGAGTAGAAAAAGGGGTTAGTAAAGCTAAGAAGCCTGATAATGACATTATGAGAAAAGAAAAATCACAGGCCATTTTACTCATGGATATTTGCTAAGCTAAATGTTAGCAAAGCAAAATCCAGAATTTCACTTACTATAGTGGTATAAGAAACTAACCAAAATGCTGTGGCTTAAAATGGCCATTTTATTACGATAGGGATTCTGTGAGTCAGGAATCTGGACAGGGCAAAATGGTGATGGCTTATCCCTGCTCCGGGTTGTCTGGGCCGCGTGTTTGGAAGTCGAACATCTTGGAATCATCTGGAGGCGTTTTCATTTGCAGGTCCTGCAGTTGGTGCTGTCTGTCATAAAGACCCTCAGCTGGCTGTTGTGTAGAAACTCAGCTCGTCTCAACTGGAGTGCCTGCGTGTGGCCTCTCCTTGTGGTCTGTCAGAATCGGGTGGTTCAAGGCTTCTTACTGCATGGCAGCTCGGTTTCAAGCGCAGGGTCCTAAGAGAGCAAATTGGAAGTGCTTAGCGTTTTTATAATCTAGTCTTGAAATTCACATACTGCCAGATCCATAGTGCTGTCTTGGTTGAAAAAATTGCAAAGGTCCCATCCTGATTCCAGGGAAAGGATCATAGAACCTACCACCCAGACGGAGGGGTGTCAAGGTCACGTTGTAAAAGCATGTGGGATGGGATTATATTGTTGAGGCCACCTTTGGAAAAATACAGTTTGCTCTATATGTGAAGTTAAAGTCAGTCAGTTGTGTCCGACTCTTTGCAACCCCATGGATATTCAGTCCATAGAACTCTCCAGGTCAGAATACTGGAGTGGGTAGCCATTCCCTTCTCCAGGGGATCTTCCAAACCCAGGGATCAAACCCAGGTCTCCCGCATTGCAGGCAGATTCTTTACCAGCTGAGCCACCAGGGAAGCCCAGTATATGAAAGGGATAAGACCAAGTTGGGTTTATTTCAGAAATGCAAAATTCATTTCACATGAAGGACTCAGTATAATTTGCTGACACATTAAAAGGGGAAAACGATGATTTTATGATAAAATTCAGCATCAATTCCTGATTAAAACAGCAACAACAATAACTTTTAGCCACCTGGGAATAAATGGGAAGTTTCTTAATCTGGTGAAGAAATAACTATAAAACAGGTATAGCAGATATCATGCTGCTGCTGCTAAGTCGCTTCAGTCGTCTCCGACCCTGTGCGACCCCATAGACAGCAGCCCACCAGGCTCCCCCGTCCCTGGGATTCTCCAGGCAAGAACACTGGAGTGGGTTGCCATTTCCTTCTCCAATGCATAAAAGTGAAAAGTGAAAGTGAAGTCGCTCAGTCGTGTCTGACTTGTAGTGACCCCATGGACTACAACCTACCAGGCTCCTCCATCCCTGGGATTTTCCAGGCAAGAGTACTGGAGTGGGGTGCCATTGCCTTCTCCGACAGATATTATACTGAATGGTAAATTTTCATTTTGAGTTCAAAAACCAGAGTTGCCCATTCTCATCATGTCTATTCAACAATTGTTGGAAGTTCTAGCAATTGCGATGAGAAAAGAAAGATGAAATGTTTAAGTATTAGGAAGAATTAATAACTTACTATTTATAGATGACATGATTGTTTATATAGAAACCACAGAAGAATTCTGTATAAACATTACTGTATTAAAGTTGAAAGTTTTGCAAGTTTGCTCAATACTAAATCAATATACAAAATCAGTTGTATTTTTTATATACCAGCTGTAGATAGAAAATTGAATTTCTAAGCCATAAAATACACTCAGGCTGGTTTAAGCAGAAGTAGTTTACAGTCTCCAGGAAGTTGGTAAGTCTGGACCTTAATGTTACCCAGATGGAAATAAAGCAGTGTTTCCATAGAAATGTCCAGTCACACCATTGGAGAAGGAAATGGCAACCCACTCCAGTGTTCTCGCCTGGAGAATCTCAGGGACGGGGGAGCCTGGTGGGCTGCCGTCTCTGGGGTTGCACAGAATCGGACACGGCTGAAGCGACTTAGCAGCAGCAGCAGCCCAGTCACACTAAGGAGGACTGTCGTAGAGAATACACCATCACTGCCTTGACTCAGTTATTCAGCACAAGTGGCATTAGATGCTGGATATCAGAAACTCTGCCCCATAACAGCTCTACAACCCGGGTTCATAATTTGTTTAAGGTCTTCAGTGCAGTTAAATGTACTTTCATGACCTTTATATTCCTCATGCCCATCGTTGGCCTATAGCACCAACACCTGAGTTTGAAACAGCTTTGCCTTCAGTATGTACTTTACTTGGGATGGCCATAGGTGATGACTTTTACAACCCTTTCAGCATTACATGCCATTGGCTACCAGCATTCCATCCTCTAATGACAAGTGGGCAAACTCTGGCCTGCAGGTCAAATCTGACCTGCTATTTGTTTTGGTAAGTAAACTGTTATTGTAATACAGCCAGGCTCACTGGTTTACACATGATCTTTGGGGCTTTTGCACCGTGATGAATTGAGTAGTTGCAACAGAAGTTACTTGCTGTGCACGTTTTTTAAGACTATTGGTTGCTTGTTCAGGGAGACACACTCTGTGCAGGAGGGCTCTTAGAGACGGAGACAGAGCTCCAACATTCTTTCTGGGCCTCCTGGAGCTCCCTGAGTAACATGATGTCCTCATCAGGGTTCCCTTGAGACAGTAGCCCCCTTCAGTCAAAAACTTCACCTGGAGTGTCAGTGCTGATCAGTACATTCAGCACTGCAAGCCTGTCCTGATTGCTAGAATCCAAAGAAACTATGGGCTTCCTAGGTGGCTCAGTGGTGAAGCATCCACCTACCAATGCAAGAGATGTAGGTTCGATCTCTGGGTCAAAAAAATCCCCTGGAGGAGATGGCAACCTGTTCCAGAGTTGACCTAACTTAGCAACTAAGACAAGAACAACAAAAAAAAAACTATGAGTTCTATTTCTATAATTAAAATGTTTTATTTTATTTTTGCCTTTGCTCTGTTAAAGTACAAAGACACTTTAGCTTTTAGCCCTCAGCTTCAGATGAAACAGTGTCTTCAGCTCATAGAGGGTTCCATTGTTAGAAGTCTGAGAAACGCTCTGTGATAACATATGGATAATCTTGGTATATGGCCAGAAACTAATGGATGCTGAAGAGTCCTTGGAAGATCAGTCTTTCCTGTAGCTTAAGGCCATTAAATCAGAATCATTCTTGCTGAATTTGTAAAAATGGAGTTAGTAGTTGGTGCATAAGAATTGTAGGGACTACAAACTTTGTTCTCCTCTTTGACCACATGTAATGTATTTTGTCCACTTTGAAGTCTTCTGATCTTGAAAAATGAAAATGTTAGTCACTCAGTCGTGTCTGACTCTTAGTGATCCCATGGACTGTAGCCCTCCAGGCGCCTCTGTCCATGGAATTCTGCAAGCAAGAATACTGGACTGGATTGCCATTCCCTTCTCCAGGAATTTTCCCAACCCAGGGGTCGAACCCAGGTCTTCTGCCTTGCAGGCAGATTCTTCATCATCTGAGCCACCAGGAAAGCACAAAGCAGGAGCCTGGTTCTCCTGTCATGGGATCCATGGGATAGAGAAGTCTCAGTGTATTTGTTCTTTCTAGTTTTTCTTTTCTCAAATTCAAACTGACTGTTCATGGGCTTTTGGTCAGCTTGCGCTAGTTTCTCTCATAGAGGCATCCTGTCTGCTTTTGTTCTGATTTGTTGCCTTTAAATTTATCTCCAAGTATATCATCTTTCTTTTTGTTTTCCTTATTGGAACTTTAAAAAACTTCAGCCTAAGTATCTGCAGAGTCTTCTTATCTCTCAGCCAACAGCCTTTGGCCTCCCATGGCGGAAGGACAGCCTTTGCCCTCCCATGGCGGAAGGAGGATCCCTTTGATGTTTTGCCAGTCTGCTCTCTTTAAGGACTGCACTGCTTCAGGCCTGCAATTTTTTCCTGGTGAAGAGTTTTCATCTGTGGACACATTAGCCTCTTTGCAGCCCTCTAATAAACAGTCTGTCTTATAAATCATGACGGTGGTGCACACTAGTTTGAAGCTACCTTTAGTTCAATGGGATATATCAGCCTTGTCCTTGATCAAATCTTTTGTTGTACTGGAATCCACTGGATGTATGAGTATCATGGAGCTGCTGGGAGCAATACAGTCCGTCATGGGAAATGAGAAGAAGGCTCCAGGGTCCTTCCTCTGTGATTGTCTCATCAAAGCTTTCAAGGCGGGGCTCTGTCTAAGGAGCTCCGAGGCTGCTCTGGGCACTTCCGTCTTACAGGCCCTGCCTCATACTGTTGTCTCTGTCTCACTTTTCCCAAATCCTCCTTTTTCTTCACTTATTTTGTTTTCCTGAGGACCTGCTTCCCTCCCCATGAATTGCAGCACGCCATGAGTCGCAGCACGCCAGGCCTCCCTGTCTATCACCAGCTCCCGGAGTTCACTCAAACTCACACCCATCGAGTCGGTAATGCCATCCAGCCATCTCATCCTCTGTCCCCTTCTCCTCCTGCCCCCAATCCCTCCCAGCATCAGGGTCTTTTCCAATGAGTCAACTCTTCGCAATGAGGTGGCCCAAGTACTGGAATTTCAGCCTCAGCATCATTCCTTCCAAAGAACACCCAGGGCTGATCTCCTTTAGGAAGGACTGGTTGGACCTCCTTGCAGTCCAAGACCAGTTTTAGGTTCAAGCAGAACTGAGCCAAAAGTACAGTTTCTATGTCCATAACCCGCCCCCCCCAACCTGTGCATGTATAATTTCAAGGATTTCTGCATATGTTGCCAAATTGCCTTTTAGGACTGTTGTACCAGTTTCCATCCCTACCTACATGTTCCCAGAGCCCCACAACACTGAGTATTATCGTTAAAAAGAAATCTTTGATACGGCACATTTAAAGCAGAATACTTTTTCTTGTCATCATAAGATACAATTTTTTTTCCTTCTAAAATGTATATTTACATTATTTATAACATTACTATTTATTATGGTTCCTTTGCCAGTTTAACAAAAATATAAAAGTAATACATGTACATAAAAATAAACACCCAAATAGGATAGACAGATGCAGAGGTGTCTGGGAGAAAGGTTTCAGGATATTTGGTTCACCGAATTGATTTAAGTGGCCAGTGTGCTAACCCACTCACTCTGTATCCTTTCATTTCCCTCTGTGCAAAATGAAATTATCATGCCTCCACATTACTCTACCTGCTGTTCTCCGCCTCCCTACATTCAAATGAGATAGACACTGTTATGTTCTTCCTTTTACAAATGAGAGGACAGAATTCAGAGAGGTGAAGTGATTTGCCTGAGGTCACACAGCTAGGAAGTGGAGGAGAGGGAGCCAGGATTTTCCTTTAAGTCCATATGATTTCAACACCTATACTTAAAAGATGCCACAGTAACAAATTTTCCCTCTTCCCTGTCCCTCAAGGCTGCTGCCTTTCCTGACGTGCCTGTTTCTGTCATTACTGTCATCTTCCCTAAGTTTGGGAAAAGGTAGGTAGGTAGGTCTGTATTTTGATTTTGGCTGCAGGACTTAAAAGCTGTATATGACCCTAGGTGGACTTCCCGGATGGTCCAGTGGTTAGGTCTCTAACCGCCAGTGCAGGAGACACAGGTCCAATCCCGGGTCTGGGAAGACTCCACATGCCACCGGGATGCTAAGCCCATGTACCACAGCTGCTGTGCCCACCAGTCTAGAGCAAAGAAGCCACCGCGGTGAGAAGCCCCCGCCCCAACTAGAGAGTAGCCCCCCTTGCTGCAGCTAGAGAAAGCCCGGCGACGAAGAACCAGTGCAGCCATAAATGAATAAAAGTCATCTTTAAGCTGAAAAAAAAATGACCCACGGCAAGGCTCTCTGCCCTTCTTTGCCTCCGTTTCTTCTTCTATAAAATAGGAGTATAATTATCTATGACAGGATGTTTGGGAGAAAAAGGGACACAGTCCATGTGAAAGTCCCGTGTAATGCGAACATCAGGTATCATTATTTCAGAGCCTGGGAAATAATTGCGGATCTAACAAAGTGAACTGGCCATGTGGACATAGGCTTCTCTTAGCATAGATGACTTTTCCAGAAGAATCTTTGAGTTTGTTATCTGCTTTTTTAAAAAAAGTAACATTCGAAAAAATCCACGGTTACTCTTTGTTAAGGAAAAGAGCTCTATTGTTAACTCCTTTTTAAAAAAGTAACATTGGGGGAAAATCCATGGTTACTCTTTAAGCAAAAAAACTGTTTTTTGTCGGGGGATGGGATGTTTGTATGCAGACACAGGGGAATCCCAAGTCCACGGAAGAGCCAGCTGGCTGTTTCAGTGGCCCCAGTGTCCTGGTCCGGCGCTGCTTTCCTCTGCTTGCCCTCAGTATTCATGTAAAGCTGTTCACACCTGTTGTTTCACTTGTAATTAACAAATCCTGGAGCCAAAAGGGAAGTTGAGGGGTGAGGTTAGTCTCAAACGTAGGTGGCTCACCCCATCCTCTTGTAGCCGTCTTTCTTCTCATTTCCTCCCCTCAGTTGACCAGAATTCCAGGAATACAGGGATCACATTGCATTTATACCATCAGGACCTGGTGTATTAGGTCTCCAGCAAATGTTTATAAACGAATGAATGCTGGCAGTGTTCTTAGGCCTTCTGCAGACTACAGGATGGCTTGTGGTCCACACAGACAACAACAGGCAGTGTCCTTCAACACTGCTGGTTTCCCTAGAGCAAGAATTCTTGAGCTTGATCTCCGGACCTGTCATGGATGCAGAGAGGGCCTTCAGGGGTTCGCTCCCACAGACCCCTTGAAATCAGATCCATTTGAAGACAGGGATTTTCTGAAGAGCAGCATCTTAGCTTTCATTGCCTTCTCAAAGGAGTATGTGACCGAAAATAAATAGAAATCACTGCACAAACTGTGGAAAGCTTTTCAATGGAATGGAGTCCTATAGCCTACTCATTTTCCTGCGCACACGGTCATATTGATTTGTACCTTGATCCCACTTGACAAATGAACCATACCGTAACCAGGAGGAGTTAGCACTGTAAGATCTTTATCATGTTAGCGTGACCCCAGGCTTCCTGCGCTGTATGAGTCCAAAGTTCCCCAAGATCGTAAAGATTCCTTTGGGGGGAAGGAGTGGCTTATATTCTCCTGGTCATCTCTGCCACCTCTTTCTGTTTCTCAACCTGTCAGCTCATAATAGAAACTCAGTCCCCTCCTGGTTTCCATCAAGAATAAAGAACACACCCTCAAAGAGCTTTTGTGTCATCATCTTTGCTGATGTTTGGAAAATCCCAAAAAGGGGTCACGGTGGCAGAAATCCCAGACCTTCGACATATTCCAGGCTCCTAGCTCCATCTCCTCTGCTGTTCCTCACAGAGTTCCCTTAGAAGTCCAGTTCACCTTTCATTACTGTGCAGAGCTACTTGGCAATAAAAACCTTCAGCTTTTATTTCTGTCATTTTTTGCATGGCTGAACCCCAAAAGAGGATTAGCAGCCAAGAGGGCCTTCCACTTGACAGGAGTCTTTCTGTTCAGAAGGCAGATATGGTTATAAAGACTTTCTTCTTTTTGTAAATACATTTCAACATTTTCTCAAATTTCATTAAGAATTGCTTTCGCCTCACTGTGAATGTAAGCTCTGCGATAAGATAGAGCCTATAAGCACATTGAATATCTTGTTCTTACATAGAACAAAAGGGCAGGAACATTTTTATTTGAGATCTACTAAACTAGTTCCCCTCTCTTAAAAACAGTTTTTTCTTCTAAGTTCCTCCAACTTTATTTTCCTCATCTTCTTCTTCTTTTTTTTAAGTAATATATTTATTTTTGAAGAGTATAACACTAATATGCATTTTATAAAAATTAGAACAACACAGAAGTATACCACTTAATGAAATCTGTAATCCGGTTTGGTATATTCTGTATCCTTTCAGAGGTTTAAATGCATATAATAACGAAACAGTGACTGTGAGCCAGGCACAGTGCATTGTCTCCTAAAAGTCTCCCAGTGTTTCTGAGATGGGGCCCTGTTTACCAAAAAGCAAAGCTGAGGCTTACGGCTAAATGGTGACTTGCCTAAACATGTTTCCAATAGATTGCTACATAAGCAATCTGTGATAAATCGAGACATATCTAATTGTCTGATTATCTGTTCTTGTCTGATTATCTGTTCTTGTCTGATTATCTCCATGTAATAAATTTCCAAAACTCGAATTGCTTGGTCAGACAGTGTGCATGGTGATAGGACTTCCCTGGGGGTCCAGTGGCTAAGACTTTGTGCTCCCAGGGCAGGGGGCCCAGGTTCAGTCCCTACTTAGGGAACTAGGTCCCACAGGCTACAGCTTAACAGTTCGCGGGACCCAAGTAAAAATCCTGAATGCCGCAACTAAAGAACTCTCATGCCGCAGCTAAGACCTGGCACAGCCAAATAAATAAAAATATTTTTTTAAAGTGTGTACACTGAAATGTTGGTTCATTTGGAGAAAGGTAGTTAAGAGCTTTGGGCTTCCCCGGGTGGCACAGTGGTAAAGAACCTGCCTGCCATTGCAGGAGATGCGGGTTCCTTCCTTGGGTCAGGAAGGTCCCCTGGGGTAGGAAATGGCAACCCACTCCAGTGTTTTCACCTGGAAAATCCCACGAACAGAGGAGATTGGTGGTCTACAGTCCACAGGGTTGCCAAGAGTCAAACATTACTGAGCGTGCACACACACACACACCAGTGTTCCCATTCCCACTGCTGACTTGCTGGCCACTCAATAGACTTAGAACTTCCCTGGTGGCTCAGACAATAAAACGTCTGCCTACAGTGCGGGAGACCAGGTTCCATCCCTGGGTTGGGATGATCCCCTGGAGAAGGAAATGGCAACCCACTCCAGTATTCTTGCCTGGAAAATCCCATGGACGGAGGAGCCTGGTAGACTACAGTCCATGGGGTCGCAAAGAGTCAGACACAGACTTAATCTGAACCTCAGTTTGTTCTTATGTTAAGTGGAGCCGATAACAGAAACCTCTTGTGGCCATGAGGACTGAAAGAGATGATGAATGGTATGTCCCTGGCCGGTGTCCCAACACATAGGAAGAGCAGTATATTTAGAAAAACTGGTCCCTGCTCTTGCAAAGCTGGCGTTTTAATGTGGGAGTAGGGGAGGGGACAGTGAAAGACTGGCAGTAAACAGATTAATGAACTGGAAAAAGAACAGTGCTGTTCAGACAATTAAAAGAAAGTCATGTGATAGGTAGATGGGTGTGTCCTGGTGGTTGCCAAGGGGGAGGGGGTTGATGGCTTAGCAGATATAAGCTTTTATATATAGAATGAGTTAACAACAAGGTCCTACTGTATTCAGTATTCTATGATAAACCATAATGGAAAAGAGTTTGTTGGTTTTTTTTAAAAAAAGAATGTATATGACTGTATTCAGTTGCATGTACAACTGAATCCCTACGCTGTACAGCAGTAACTAACAACATTGTGAATCAACTACGCTTCCATTTTAAAATTTTTAAAAATTAAAAAAAAAGTGGAGGTCATAAATTGACTCAGTTCAGTTCAGTCGCTCAGTCGTGTCCGACTCTTTGCGACCCCATGAATCGCAGCACGCCAGGCCTCCCTGTCCATCACCAACTCCTGGAGTTCACTCAGATTCACGTCCATCGAGTCAGTGATGCCATCCAGCCATCTCATCCTCGGTCATCCCCTTCTCCTCCTGCCCCCAATCCCTCCCNCCCATGAATCGCAGCACGCCAGGCCTCCCTGTCCATCACCAACTCCCGGAGTTCACTCAGACTCAATGCACTCCAAGAAATTAGTAATTTTAAAATTATTTCATGGAAACATTAGGTCCTCAGAAGAGTATACCTATAACCTGAACTTATTCTGAAATTCTGAATTGTAACAACTTGAATATAAAAATTTCATATCACTGGACCTTACCAAGAGTCATATGAGGATTTTTACCCAGCAGAGGAACACTGTCATCTGAAATCATTTTGTATGCCTTCTTGTGTAGGAGAATTATGTCACTTCTACATATGTTTATTCAAAGACAACTTGCCTAAGGGTGACAAATACTTTGCACAAGACTGGACCGACTCATGATGTCTATGTTCATGTTCACGGGGAGAAGCAGTATTATAGATGAGGCAGAATAGCAGGTAAATAACAACCATGTTGATCACGGTGTGGCAGCATTTTTTTTATAATAGCTAAATAAACAGAATATGTTCATATATCCAGGGAGAAGTCTAGGAGAGTATGCACCAGAACATGTTTAAAACTTTTTACAGAGGTTCTCTGTGGGTGATGAGGTAACTGGTTTTTGTTTCTGTCGCTTCCCTGGTGGCTCAGAGGTTAAAGCGTCTGCCTCCAACGTGGGAGACCCAGGTTCGATCCCTGGGTCGGGAAGATCCCCTGGAGAAGGAAATGGCAATCCACTCCAGTATTCTTGCCTGGAGAATCCCATGGACGGAGAAGCCTACTAGGTTACAGTCCACGGGGTNAACAATATATCAGTTACTTTTTTGCATTTTCCTATTTTTTTCACGTTTCTTAGCCATTTGGACTTGGTACATTTGGTTTCATGACACTTTTCAGTTTTATTAATACATAATATTATTATGTCTCTAATACATGATTATTATTATGTATTATTACAAGAAAATACTGGTATTTTCTTGTAAAATTTTAAGCACTTCATGTGCATTATGGATAGCTGCCTGTATTAAAATGAGTTTCTTTGGTTCTATTTGGGTATCTTTTATCTGCAGAATCGGGATCCAGTACCTCTGTGCCTGCCTCATCAACAAATCTCTTAATGTCAATGAATCTGACACCAGCCCCTTCCCAGCCTAGGTTTAAGTGGTCATTGCCATTCTTAGTTTTTTGTTTCATTTAAAAATTTTTGTCTAACTTAGGCTCACATATGGAATACAAGACACTTGATTAAATTTGAACTGCAGAACACAGGAGTTCTGTATTTTTATTTGTTAAGTCTGGCAACCCTACTCAAATTATTCTTTGAATAATAATAATAATAAAAGAATAACTGGCTTTTAGAAATTTTCAGGTAGGTTGCTTGGCTTCTGCACACACAAAACATCAGTGGTGCTTAACTCCAGACTGAATTCAAAGTCACAATGGAAATGCTAGATTCATCCATGAATTTAACACCAAAGAGGCAACTCTTAGAGCAAATCAGGACACACTGAACATTCATCGTTTGATCTCATTATCTTTACTATTTTGAATTTTGAAAAAAAATAAGAAATCTTTTTGTTAAGTCCCCAAAGGATTTTTTACAAACATTATTAGGTGAGAGCAGGTCCTCTCCCCACTACTGCTTATCATATACAATTTGCCCAAGTGGATGTAATTTCCAAAAAGTTTATCCAAGACTGAAATGAAAGTAACTCCTCCACGTGATCAGCTCAGAAGCCGCCTGACACTGGAAAAAACCAGATATGTCTTAGGGGTCCACTCACCCCAACCAAATCTGGAGTCATCTTCAGGTGCCCCTTTCCCGGAGAGGTATACCCCATGTGGCACTGTGGGGCGGTCCTAACAGCTGGTTCTCAGAGACAGGAATCTGGAGTATCTTTCCGTTTTCTTTTTAAAACAAGTACTGTACAATGTTTTGAAAGGGACCTGGAAGTTTAACACTTCTCACTTAGCAGATCTCGGAAGAAAATCAAGGAGACTGAAGCGTTGTGAGCTGGGGAGTAAATTTCCATCTTTGCCTAGAGGGACCGTCTGAGAACTGGGGTCAGGGGAAGGTCAGGAGGCGTGGTGTGTTCCTTGGAACTGACACAGAAGGCAGAAATGGCTGCTTATGGTCCGTCGGTTTGTATTATGTTTCAGAGAGGAAAATAAAGGCTGCTTTGATCTCTTTTTGGTCATGCATGATAATAGGGCTCAAAATCCTCGTCCTAGTTCATGGACAGACCAGCTTCCAGATCAACTGAGTAATACACACAAACAAGAGAGACTGATTCACGTGAAATAGTTTAGAACAAATCTACCTATGTTGTATACTTATACACACGGCTATGACTGAAGCGTTGTGAGCTGGGGAGTAAATTTCCATCTTTGCCTAGAGGGACCATCTGAGAACTGGGGTCAGGGGAAGGTCAGGAGGCGTGGTGTGTTCCTTGGAACTGACACAGAAGGCAGAAATGGCTACTTATGGTCCGTCGGTTTGTATTATGTCTCAGAGAGGAAAATAAAGGCTGCTTTGATCTCTTTTTGGTCATGCATGATAATAGGGCTCAAAACCCTCGTCCTAGTTCATGGACACACCAGCTTCCAGATCAACTGAGTAATACACACAAACAAGAGACTGATTCACGTGAAATAGTTTAGAACAAATCTACCTATGTTGTATACTTATACACACGGCTATGGAATTGATTTTTGGAATTTGGTACTTTCCAAAGTTTGAAGTGTTTGGAAGTGACAGTTTAAAGTTAAAAGCANAGAGACTGATTCACGTGAAATAGTTTAGAACAAATCTACCTATGTTGTATACTTATACACACGGCTATGGAATTGATTTTTGGAATTTGGTACTTTCCAAAGTTTGAAGTGTTTGGAAGTGACAGTTTAAAGTTAAAAGCATTTGACTTAAAATTATTGGTTAGTGTTTCGTAAGACCAGCCTCTGTAGTATTTCAAGGTAATTAATTTCATTTAATCTTCACAATAGCTATAAGGAAACCCACTATTATCCTCATTTTATAGCTAGGATAACTGATACTCAGAAAGGTTAAGTGATTGCTCAATATCAAAGAGCTAATAGTGGCAAGTCAGGGTTCAAGCCTGAACTTTTGACAGTTCTATATTGTATATAATGTCTGTATATGTTTTTTTTAAGTTATAATATATTAGCTGCCCAGGAAGCACAGTGGTGAAGAATCCACCTGCCAAAATAGGACACTCAGGAGATGTGGGTTCAGGAAAATCCTCTGGAGGAGGGAATGGCAACCTGCTCCAGTATTCTTTCCTGGAGAATCCATGGACAGAGGAGCCTGGAGGGCTACAGTCCATGGGGTCGCAAAGAGTCGGACACAACTGAGCAACTTAGCACAGCACACAGAGATAGATTAATAAGAGAAAATCACCAGTTTATTTGCATGCATTTACATATATGACTATCCAGAGGTGAGAAACTTGGGAGGATGGTTAGAACTTTGGTTTATATATCAACTCATAATTACAGTGTTACAGTGTTAGTCACTGACTCGTATCTGACTCTTTGCGACCCCATGGACTGTAGCCCGCCAGGCTCCTCTGTCCATGGGATTCTCCAGGCAAGAATACTGGAGTGGGTTGTCATTCCCTTCTCCAGGGGATCTTCCGGACCTAGGGATCAAACCTGGGTCTCCTGCATTGCAGGCAGATTCTTTACCATCTGAGCCCCAGGGAAACCAGGCCAAAAAGAAAGAAAAGGCATTTTGGATTTTGGCATGGTAGGTCCTCAGAAGGTGACCAGGAAAATTATGGGAATCCAAGATTGTTTAGCAAGGTTTGTTGCACAGGTTTAAGTGAGTGTTTTACCATTGTTGAGTCCTCCTCCTCCTAGCAAGGAAGAAGACTTCCAAACAGAAATTTCCCATATAAACTTAAATTTACATTATAAAAGGAAAGCTTGTGCCAATTTTTAGAATTTTTCTTGCATCTATTAATTTTCAGCGGTCCTTAGCTCAAAATAATCCATATCATATACTAAAGAAGCATATTTGGGTATCCCTCAACCTTATGAAAAAAATCTAGGTGACCTTGTGCATAGTGATGACTTTTTAGATACAACATCAAAGGTACAATCTATGAAAGAAATAACTGATAAAGCTGAACTACATTAAAATTAAAAACTTCTGCTCTTCGAAGACACTGTTGAAAGATTGAAGATTCGGGAGAGAAAAAGTATTTGCACATACGTATCTGGTAAAAGATTGTGTTCTGAAACGCACAGAGAGCTCCTAAAACTCCGCGATAAGAATGCAAACAACCCCATTAAAAAGTGGGCCAAAGACCTGAGTAGACACTTCACCAAAGAAAATATAGAGATGACAAGAGGATGAAGAGAAAGGCTCAATATCATACGTCATCAGGGGAATTGCAGATTAAAACAACAATGAGATATTACTACACACCTATTAGAATAGGCCAAAATCCAGAACACTATAAAATAAGCAAGTTATACTTTCCCTGGTTCGAGAAGATCCCCTGGAGAAAGAAATGGCAACTCACTCCAATATCCTTGCCTTGGAAATCCTATGGACAGAGGAGCCTGGTGGGCTGCAGTCCATGGGGTCATAAAGATTGGGACACTATTTGGTAACTAAAATCAAAACCATTTTTTGCCCAGATAACACAGACTCATTTTACTCAAGGTATTTAAATACTCTGAGCTTGTTGCCACACTCTTGATCATTAAAAACAAACAAACAAACAAACTCAGGTTTGAAAAATGTTAGCTTTCTAAGAATCGTCAACTGCTCCTTTTTATTGTGTGTTCTCAAATGATGGCTTATGGCCTTTCCTTGCCTTTGAATACTATGACGTACATTTATATTTTGTCTCCTCTAAAGGCAGCTTCAGTGTAGAAGATCACGGGGATGCATTAGTGATGGAAAGATACACAAATATTAATTTCCAGACAAATACAGTGAATGAAGCAGTTTGACAAGTATGCATTCTAAAACACACAGAAAAGACTTCTTATATACGTAGGTTGATGGTTTGCATAGTTTTTAACCACATCCAGGAATCTCTTGTGAGAATTCAATCCAGTTCTGCAGAGCTAGTGTTTTGTATAATAATCTAGTGAGAGATAGGAAGATGAGAGCTAATGGCAAGATACTTGCCTTGGCTAATGAATTAAATACTAACAATTAAAAAAAAAAATTTTTTTTTCCTCTGAAAGAAGCAGATGTATCAAAATTCATATATCTGTTGCTCTTCTTCAAGTTCTGTAACTTTAAATATGTCATTAAATTCTTCGGAGCCTCAATTTTCTAATCTGTTAAATGAGATTTCCTATTTTCTCTCATGATTGTTCAGAAAATATATTTTAAAGTGCTTTGTAAATGGTCATATACTTTTAAAATAACATTTTTATAAAAGTAGCTCAGATTATTTAGGAAAGTTTTCACCGAGCTAGTTTCAGTATAATCAACATAGGAACATTCTTATCTTCCTAAAGTAGATATGGTAAATATGAAATTTAACCCACCTTTTGCTTTGTAAGGAAAATTTTATTATTTTAAGCATCTTCATAACTGAGATAGTCTGCTCATGGTAGAGTAGAAAAATAAATGAGATCCTTGGCTAGATGCTTAAAATGTGAATTGTCTGGCTTTACAGTTTTAAAAATAATTTTGGGGAAGCTACCCTATAAAGGAAAGATATAAGCATCTGAATGCAGAGTTCCAAAAAGTTGCAAGAAGAGATAAGAAAGACTTCCTCAGCGATCAATGCAAAGAAATAGAGGAAAACAACAGAATGGGAAAGACTAGAGATCTCTTCAAGAAAATTAAAGATACCAAGGGAACATTTCATGCAAAGATGGGCTCAATAAAGGACAGAAATGGTACAGACCTAACAGAAGCAGAATATATTAAGAAGAGGTGGCAAGAATACACAGAAGAACTGTACAAAAAAGATCTTCACGACCAAGATAATCATGATGGTGTGATCACTCACCTAGAGCCAGACATCCTGGAATGTGAAGTCACGTGGGTCTTAGAAAGCATCACTACCAACAAAGCTAGTGGAGGTGATGGAATTCCAGTTGAGCTATTTCAAATCCTGAAAGATGATGCTGTGAAAGTGCTGCACTCAATACGCCAGCAAATTTGGAAAACTCAGCAGTGGCCACAGGACTAGAAAAGATCAGTTTTCATTCCAATCCCAAAGAAAGGCAATGCCAAAGAATGCTCAAACTACCACACAGTTGCACTCATCTCACATGCTAGTAAAGTAATGCTCAAAATTCTCCAAGCCAGGCTTCAGCAATACATGAACAGTGAACTTACAGATGTTCAAGCTGGATTTAGAAAAGGCAGAGGAACCAGAGATCAAATTGCCAACATCTTCTGGATCATGGAAAAAACAAGAGAGTTGCATAAAAACACCTATTTCTGCTTTATTGACTATGCCAAAGCCTTTGACTGTGTGGATCACAATAAACTGTGGAAAATTCTGAAAGAGATGGGAAT
>SJYX01020855.1:23326-63326 GCA_006410675.1 Oreotragus oreotragus
TATGCAGAGTACATCATGAGAAACGCTGGGCTGGAAGAAGCACAAGCTAGAATCAAGATTGCTGGAAGAAATATCAATAACCTCAGATAGGCAGATGACACCACCCTTATGGCAGAAAGTGAAGAGGATCTAAAAAGCTTCTTGATGAAAGTGAAAGAGGACAGTGAAAAAGTTGGCTTAAAGCTCAACATTCAGAAAACGAAGATCATGGCATCTGGTCCCATCACTTCATGGGAAATAGATGGGGAAACAGTGGAAACAGTGTCAGACTTTTATTTTGGGGGGCTCCAAAATCACTGCAGATGGTGACTGCAGCCATGAAATTAAAAGACGCTTACTCCTTGGAAGAAAAGTTATGACCAACCTAGCTAGCATATTGAAAAGCAGAGACATTACTTTGCCCTCAAAAGTCCATCTAGTCAAAGCTATGGTGTTTCCTGTGGTCATGTATGGATGTGAGAGTTGGACTGTGAAGAAAGCTGAGCGTTGAAGAATTGATGCTTTTGAACTGTGGTGTTGGAGAAGACTCGAGAGACCCTTGGACTGCAAGGAGATCCAACCAGTCCATTCTGAAGAAGATCAGTCCTGGGTGTTCATTGGAAGGAATGATGCTGAAGCTGAAATTCCAGTACTTTGGCCACTTCATGGAAAGAGTTGACTCATTGGAAAAGATTGACGCTGGGAGCGATTGAGGGCAGGAGGAGAAGGGGAAAACAGAGGGTGAGATAGTTAGATGGCATCACTGACTCAATGGACGTGAGTCTGAGTGAACTCCGGACATTGGTGATGGACAGGGAGGCCTGGCGTGCTGCAATTCATGGGGTCGCAGAGTCGGACACGACTGAGCCACTGAGCATATCCACACACATTCCAGTGGATACAATATGGTGACTACAAAGATTCTGAGACTCAATCGGAATGAGTCAAAAATGTTTTTTATCTCCTTTCTATATATGGTTCAAAGAGCTGATTTATTAGGCAATTCTCCCAATTGTTAGAATGATGTCTTTTCTGATGATCCAAGTGTCCTTACTGGATACTTACAACTCTCCTGCCACTGGACAGGCTAAGTTCACAAAAGCTTTTATAGACTCCTCAGTATAATTATTTTTTGTTCTGAGTATTTATAGAAAGTAAAGTAACCCAAATTGCATATCAAATCAACAATCTGAAGTCTTTGAAAGCTTAATTACTATACTGCTTATAATTATATTCCTCCATTAAAAACTGACATTTGAATATTTAAGTGTATGGATTAAAAATGCTGCATTTTAATAAGGTACTTTAGTCCTATAAATTCAGTGCAGGAATGTTTTATGTTTCCCTCTATACAATTATAATTGTGGCTTTGTATGCTTCTGAACTCAGAAATCCATTTTCCCTCTAGTATGTTTTAAATGTGCCCGGAGAATGAATTGGAAGGGTGTGGATTTCTGAGATGGGAGTGGACCCCTAGCGGAGCCTTTGACTCTGTATGAATAAGCAAAGGGAAAGTCTGGTGAGGGGGGGTGCCTGGTAAGCATTTTGGTGTTATTTTCTTTGTGGAATGGGATGAAAGTAAGAAACACTGCTTACTCCTCTTAATGTTTCAATTGCTGGCTTTACAATTTTCACTTTTTTACTTTTATGTGTGTTAATAATGATTCTTAAGTCTGTCCTTCTTCACCCTTAAAAAAGTAGCTGGTCTTTCCTTCACGTTCCTTCTGTCACTAGCTATCACCAACGCCAGACTCCCTGTGGCTTCACCCCTAAACTCTCCACAGATGCCTTCCAAGCCTGCTTCTTTTGCCCACTCTTTCTCCTGAGACACCTACCCCCACCGAACCTTTACACTGAAACTTTTTTTTTAAAGGTTAGGTCCAAGAAGCCCACTTTTTTTTTTGTTTTGTTTTGGTTTTTTTGGCTGCGCAGGTCTTAGTTGCGGCATGTGGGATCTAGTTCCCTGACCAAGGATCGAACCCTGGTCCCCCTGCACTGGGAGCCTGGAGTGTTAACCACTGAACCACCAGGGAAGTCCCTACACTGGACCTTTCTATCCAGATAACCAATGGTTACCTTGAATGCAGCACATTCTAAGCTTATAAATCCTTCTGTCAGAACTTAGTTTACCTCCACACTTATTATTTTGCTTATAGCATCACCATCTTTTGATTCACTTGGATTTGAATCAGTAACATCTTTCAGGTTGTATCACCCTGGGTTGTATTATCCAATCATTATCTGGTTGGATAATCCAAAGTCGAGTAACGCTGGTCCAATTCTGTCCCTTTTCCCATCAGAGTCGTTCTGTATTTCAGGTCTTCACTTGCTTTCCATTTTGAGGGCTCTCTGGCCTCTGCCTCCCTCACTCTGCACAGTCTAACCTCCATCCCATAGCTCGCGAGTAATCCTCCGCTGGTGGTTTGAGCTTTTTGACCACTACTCCCCTCCTAGCTGCCAGCACAGAAACTTTGCAATGACTCCCCATTCTACTGAACTTCTAACTTTCTAATCTGACGTTCACATTTTCTAGGATACAACCTTAGCTGTCATGTCATCCATTCTTTTCTTTCTCCTTCTCCTTGATGAGTGATGAGGTGCTGGGGATATGTGATGTGCGGGACAAACTCCACACCTGCCTTTCTAGAGCGTGTAGCTAAAAGACAGATAGATAAGCAGTCCCATCAGATGTGATCAGTGCTCTGATAGGGAAGTGTGGGGGTGGAAGGCGGATGCACAAAGATCTCTTACTGAGTAGGGTGAAGAAACAACATTGAAGTTGAAATGTTTAAAAATTAATCAGCGCAAGAAAGAGCTTGATCTAATTTGCAGTTGGAAGGTGTGCCCAGGTTGCAGTGTAGAAAGATGACTTGAGAGAGTGGTCCTTAAGGTTTAGTGTGTACTAGCATCTTTCGGAGAGCTTGTTAGAACACCCTCTGCTGAATCACACCTCCAGATAGATCTGGGAAGAGCCTAAGAATCTACATTTCTGACAAGCTTCCAGGAGATGTTGAAGCTTCACATTTGAGAACCATTGCTCAGAGGGAAGCAAGACTGGAAGCTGGAGGCTGTCTATAAGCCCACATGAGCTGTGATGGGTGACCTGGACTATAGGAGAGTGCAGTGACGGAGGGAAGTGTGAGGTCTTGAGAGCTGTGCAGAGCTGGACAAGCCCAGATTAGGCCATTGATGGGATGTGGAAGTAATGGGAGGAAGGAGCCAAGATGGTGCCTAATTTCTGGTGTCAACCCCTCTTTGGATTGTTGTTGAGTCACTCAGTCATGTTCAACTCTTTGCAACCCCACGGACCATAACGCACCAGGCTCCTCTGTCCATGGGATTCTCCAGGCAAGAATACTGCAGTGGGTTTCCATTGCCTTCTCCAGGGGATCTTCCTGACCCAGGGATGGAACCCAACTCTCCTGCATTGGCAGTCAGGTTCTTTACCACCACGTCACCAGGAAAGAGCCTGGGTGGATGGATGCAGCTTAAAAAACCGAGATGCGAAGGAGGAGAAGCACACCTTAAGGCAGAAGGTGCCGAGTTCAGCTTGAGGTAAAATATGATGCTGCGACCAAGCATATAGGTGCTGAACTTGTACTTCCTGTGTTTGAATGTCAGCTTTATACCTTCCCACCTGGAGAACCTCAAATTTCTTTTTTTTTTTTTTAAATCAAGCTGTGGAACACCTTCATTAATAATAAACATTTTAAGTGAAAATAAGGAATGAATTGATAAAAAAAAAAAACTCACTGAAAGCACTTAAATGGTTGATCAATCACTGAACAACTCCAATACTGTAAGTTAGTAGGGTCTACAGTCACTTTGCATACATGTTGAACTACACACAGATGGTCAAACAAATTCTTTAATCCCCTGTGCTCTAATTTCCTCATTTCAGTATCATGATAAAATAGTAACCACTTCAGACGATTGTGGTGAGGATTAAATGACATACAATATATAAAATGAATCAGTTTCAGCCGTATTTTACCTGCTATGAGTAATTTCCTCCACATAACACTGGCTTTTTCCAAACTGGTACCTTTTTCCCGAAGACTGCACATTCCATGTTTTTCTCTCTTTGTCGCTTTGCATATTCTGTTTCCTCTGTCTAGAATTTCTTTCTCTCGTTCTTGTGCTGTGCTTAGTTGCTCAGTCATATCCGACTCTTTGCGACCCCACGAATTCTAGCTCACCAAGCTCCTTTGTCCACAGGGATTCTCTAGGTAAAAATACTGGAGTGGGTTGCCATGCCCTCCTCCAGGGGATCTTCCCAACTCATGGATCCCACCCAGGTCTTCGACATTGCAGGCAGATTCTTTGCAGTCTGAGTCACCAGGAAAGCCCTTTCTCATTCCTACTTATCTCTAAATATTTACTTCTCAGGGTCTGCATCAACTGCCGCTTCTTCCATGAAGCCTGCTCGATGGCCCTTTGTCTTCTCCCCTCCTAGCCCCCTTCATTTACGATCCCATTTTAGAAGCAACCATGTTTAGCCTTGTGGTCTGATGCCTTCTTTACATGCCTTGTACTGGCAATGGTGTCCAATCACGTTGCATGACTTTCATTTATACTCGCACCCAATACGTGAATGAATTCTGAAGTTAGACTAAGTATTATGGATAGCTGTTGCTTTTGGTTTTCACCAGCATTTGGATTTGAAGTTGGGGACACTGTCAGAATATCTTTTTGTTTAATAAATCACACTTGGAACTCCCCTGGTGGTCCAGTGGCTAAGACTCAGTGCTCCCAATGCACCGGGCCCAGGTTCCATCCCTGGTTGGGGAACTAGATCCCACATGCCACAGCTGCAACTAAAGATAGCTCACGCTGCAACTAAGACCTGGCACAGACAAATACACAAATAAATAAAAATAAATATTTATCACGCTTGTATCCATAGAGACATGAGTTTGTAAGTAGTTTATTAATTCAAGAGTGATTAAGTATACCAACAAATCTTCTATTGCATTGTTTCCTGCTCCTTGGGGAAAACTATTCTGAGGCAAATAAAAATGTGCGTGGGTGCTCATTCGCTTCGGTTGTGTCTGACTCTTCGTGACTCTATGGACTATAGACCACCAGGCTCCCCTGTCCATGGGATTCTCCAGGCAAGAATACCGGAGAAAGTTGCCATGCCCTCCTTCAGGAAATCTTCCCAACCCAGGGATCGAACAAATCAATACTGCTTTCCAGTTCCAAAAGAAAATGTACATTTTTTAAAATTGAGCAAGGATAGCTCTCTTTTTCTACACACACACACACGCACACACAGTGTTCTTCTCAATAATTTTAACACTCAGTTCTGTTTTGATTTCCTGTGTCAGTAGTATTTCTATATGCTCTCCTTGTGGAATTAAGTCTTGTTAAAAAAGCTTGTTTCTACCATCTCTGCTTTATTTCTACCAATGAATATGTTCCAGAATGCTTTTTTTTTTTAATTACAAAACAAACCTGGAATATATTCAGAGCATTTCCCAAGAAATATCTCTTGATCATCTTTTTCCCTGAGGAGGGTGTAAGTGGATTACAAGACTAAAAACAGGAAATACTTTGAAAATTGCTGAAACTCAGTGTGGGAAAATAATAATAGAAAATATTACTCTTTAAAAATTTTTCTGAAACACATACTTTAGAGAACAAAATAATAAAATATTATTCTTCCTTTATTTTTAAAATTAATTTATTTTAATTGAAGGATAATTGCTTTACAATATTGTGATGGTTTTTGCCATACATTGACATGAATCAGCCATGGATGTACATGTGTCCTCCCATCCTGAACCCCCTACACACTTCCCTCCCCACCCTATCCCTCTGGGTTGTCCCAGAGCACTGACTCTGAGTGCCCTGCTTCAAGCATCAAACTCACACTGGTTATCTATTTTACATATGGTATTATCCTTCCTTTAGAAGGATAAACTTACTCTATCAAAAGCAAATTCTTTTCTTTCTTGTCATAAAAGGAAAGACCAGGCCTAAGTGATATAATCTTTGATTAAAGAAAGTTTTGTATTAGACCTGTGCCATGTTAGGTATTCATAATATACAGAAGCCTGATACTTCTACTACATACTCCTATGGACTGTTCTTTCCTCTTGCATCTGGGGAGCTCTAGCCAGTGCTTGTCTGGGCATGAATGTTAACCTTTCTCCCTTCACATCTATTTGGGGGCTTCCTAGGTGGTACAGTGGTAAAGAATCCACTTGTCAATGTAGGAGATACAGGAGATGACAGTTTAACCCCTAAGTCAGGAAGATCCTGAGGAGGAAATGGCAACTCACTCCAGTATTCTTGCCTGGGAAATCTCATGGACAGAGGAGCCTGGTGGGCTACTGTCCATGGAATCTCAAAGAGTTGGACATGATTGAGCATGCACACCTTCTCTACTATCTTTGATGGTTTGCTGGTATTGCTGGTTTGATGTACCAGCAAACAAGTTCTTTGCTCCCAAAGTTAGGTTTTGTAATGTTGTAAGAATTTGTATCCAACCAGTCCATTCTGAAGGAGATCAGCCCTGAGATTTCTTTGGAAGGAGTGATGCTAAAGCTGAAACTCCAGTACTCTGGCCACCTCATGCGAAGAGTTGACTCATTGGAAAAGACTCTGATGCTGGGAGGGATTGGGGGCAGGAGGAGAAGGAGACAACAGAGGATGAGATGGCTGGATGGCATCACTGACTCGATGGGTGTGAGTCTGAGTGAACTCCGGGAGTTGGTGATGGACAGGGAGGCCTGGCGTGCTGCGATTCATGGGGTCGCAAAGAGTCAGACACAACTGAGCGACTGAACTGAACTGAACTGAAGAATTTGTATCACAGGGTCCTGCAAAGTTTGAGAAAAGCCAGGGTCAATTTCTTGGGAAACCCTCATAAACAGTTTTTCTCTAATCTCCAACATTCACCTAAAGTCGTCACCAGTTCACACGTGTCCATGTAGTAGCTCCAGGGCATGCCTATGGTCCATGCAGTGCGTGTCTGGTGGGTAAAAATGTAGCTTACTCTGTCCTCCTCCTTGTCCCAATAAAGTTGTGATACAGAGTGTTTGACACTAGGTATACATTTAGAACACAAGGAAATGCAAATGCAAGAAATCTATACAGTCATTACAGTGAAAAAGACATTCTTTCAGGACTAGCTAAACTCCCTCCAGTGCCTACAGTGGTCTTTTTTGACCATACCCGGGGAACAGAGATTATGGTGACAGCATGGCCAGATTCATCTGCCCTCCCTCCTGAAAGGGGATGTGATGTCCTTTCTCTTTCAACCACGGCAGTCTCAGCCCAGGTGCTGCTTCCCCCTTGGTCAGCCCTTCCTCCCCAAACCATCCCTGGTGTGGCTACTGAAGCCACACACACACACACACACACACACACACACACACACACACACACACAGCTTTACTTTTTACAAATTCCTTCCTGTCCTTCCCTGGTGGCTCAGATGGTAGAGTCCACTTGCAATGCAGGAGACCCAGGTTTGATCCCTGGGTGTGGAAGATCCCCTGGAGGAGGAAATGGCAACCCTCTCCAGCATTCTTGCCTGGGAAACCCCATGGACAGAGGAGCCTGCTGGGCTACAGTCCATAGGATCACAAAAGAGTCAGATACAACTGAGCGACTAATACTTCCTGTCCTATTCTTCTCCCTCCATAGTGGGGTCTCTGTGACTTCCTGTCTCTTATACCATCTCTCTTTTTTCCAGAGACACAGGACCTTTGAAATATTTGGACATTTAGGGACTCCTTTATCTTATTCTTTAATTAATTACTTTGGCTTAGATGTGGCGTGTGGGCTTTCTCTAGTTGTTGCACGCGGGCTTCTCTCTAGTTTGTGGTGCATGGGCCTAGTTGCCCCACCAGCATGTGAGAGCTTAGTTCCCTGATTAGGGATTGAACCTGTGTCCCCTGCATTGGAGGGCTTCCCAGGTGGCGCTAGTGGCAAAGAACCCGCCTGCCAATGCAGGTTAGATGTAAGAGACGTGGGTTTGATTCCTGGGTCTGGACGATCCCCTGGAGGAGGGCATGGCAACCCACTGCAATATTCTTGCCTGGAGAATCCCATGGCAGAGGAGCCCAGTGAACTACAGTCTATAGGGTCACAAAGAGTCTGACAAGACTGAAGTGACTTAGCACATTAAAATTTGCCATTTTAACATGTATAGTTCAGTGGCATCAAGTACTTTTGCAGTGTTGTACAATGTTGTACAGTGTTGTACATGCTTTGCTGAAGGGTATGTACAATGATGCAGCCTCTGTGAAAAGCAGATTGATGATCCTTCAACAAGTTAAATACAGAATTACCCAATGACTCAACAATTCTACTCCTACATATTAACCCAGAAAAACTGAAAATATTTTGTTTTGTTCAAACAAAACGTGCATATTGTTCACAGTAGCACTATTCACAATAGCCAAAAGACTGAAGAACTCAAAATATTCATTAACGGATGAATGGATAAAAAATTATATCCTTAAAATACAATACTGTTGAGTTGTAAAATGGAGTGAAATATTGAAACATGTTACAAGATGAATGGATGAAACTTGAAAACATGTTAAGTGAAAGACGCTGGACACAAAATGCCACATATGACTGCACATAATTACATGTCTTTGAAATACTCAGAATAAGCAAATCCAACAAGATAGAAAGAAGCTCCTCATCACTGCTGATACTTATTATTTTCCATTTCTTCAAATAACCATCCTGGGACTTCCCTGATGGTCCAGTGGTTAGGACTCCACCCTGTCATTGCAGGGGACATGGCTTTGATTCCTGGTTGGGGAAATGAGATTCCATATGCCACAAGGCCTGGCCAAAAAATGGGAAAACAAAAGAAGTCCTGGTAGTAGGTATGAAATGGTATCTTGTGGATTTGATTTGTGTTTCCCTATAACTAATGATGATGAAATCAGTCCTGAATATTCATTGGAAGGACTGATGCTGAAGCTGAACCTCCAGTACTTTGGCCACCTGATGCAAAGAACTGACTCATTGGAAAAGACACTGAGGCTGGGAAAGATTGAAGGTGGGAGGAGAAGGGGACGATAGAGGATGAAATGGTTGGATGTCATCACCAACTCGATAGACATGAATTTGAGCAAGCTCTGGGAGTTGGTGATGGACAGAAAAGCCTGGCGTGCTGCAGTCCATGGGTTGAAAAGAGTCGGACATGACTGAGCAGCTGAACAGAACTGAACTGAATGATGTTGAGCATCTTTTTATAAGCTTGTTGGTCAGTTGCATATCTTACATGGAGAAATGTCTAGTCAAACTTTTGACCCACTATTAAATTGTTTTTTTTTTTTCTTTCTTTCTTTCTTTCTTTTTTTTTTTTTTTGCTACAAAAAAGCTTTTATTCATTTGATCATCAGAGAGGAAAGGTATACTAACATTCCAGTAGAAAGTCTTACAAAATATGAAAGGATAGCAGTGATTGCTACAAAGAGATGCCTTCTTGATCTTGGCATCAAGTTAAAAATTATGGGAGATTCTTCAGGCTTTGGTAAAAACAAAATAAAACAAAAAACACTATTTGAACTAAGTATATTTTTAAAATCTAATTTTGAGAAAATAGATTTTTTTTTAAAAAACTATGCATTCTCTTCATACACCTGAGCAAGTAAGGAATGGTTATAATAAGGCCAGCTGGTCTCCCACTAACAGAACCAGAGCCAAAGTTCATGTCTGAGTTCCTCCACTGCAGAGTAAGTTGGGCTGTTTATTTTTGAGTTCTTTTGGTTTTTAAGAGGGTAATTTATAACCAATTGCTTCTGGATACTGTGGGAGGTGGAATAGTCTCCCAAAGTTGTTCATGCCCTAACCCTCCAAGCCAATGAATATGATACCTTATACAAAGGAAGGCACTTTGCAGATGTGAGTAAGTAAAGGATGTTGAGATGGGATGAGTATGCTACATCATCTGGAGGGGCCCAGAGTAATAAAAGAGATAGGTGTGTCAGAGCAGGAGAAGTACATGTTATGATGGAAGTGAAGATTGGACTGATGACTTTTTTTTTGCTGCACTGTGTGACTTTCAGGGTCTTAGTTCCCCAACCAGGGATTGAACCCAGGCCCTCAGCAGTTTAAGTGCAGAGTCCTAACCACTGGACTGCCAGGGAATTCCTTAGAGTATCCCTTGGTATCTCTAATTTTCTTGAAGAGATCTCTAGTCTTTCCCATTCTGTTGTTTTCCTCTATTTCTTTGCATTGATCGCTGAAGAAGGCTTTCTTATCTCTTCTTGCTATTCTTTGGAACTCTGCATTCAGATGCTTATATCTTTCCTTTTCTCCTTTGCTTTTCGCTTCTCTTCTTTTCACAGGTATTTGTAAGGCCTCCTCAGACAGCCATTTTGCTTTTTTGCATTTCTTTTCCATGGGGATGGTCTTGATCCCTGTCTCCTGTACAATGTCATGAACCTCAGTCCATAGTTCATCAGGCACTCTATCTATCAGGTCTAGTCCCTTAAATCTATTTCTCACTTCCATTGTATAATCATAAGGGGTTGATTTAGGTCATACCTGAATGGTCTAGTGGTTTTCCCTACTTTCTTCAACTTGAGTCTGAATTTGGTAATAAGGAGTTCATGATCTGAGCCACAGTCAACTCCTGGTCCTGGTTTTGTTGACTGTATAGAGCTTGTCCATCTTTGGCTGCAAAGAATATAATCAATCTGATTTCAGTGTTGACCATCTGGTGATGTCCCTGTGTAGAGNTGGAAATAAGGAGTTCATGATCTGAGCCACAGTCAGCTCCTGGTCTTGTTTTTTGTTGACTGTATAGAGATTCTCCATCTTTTGGCTCCAAAGAATATAGTCAATCTGATTTCGGTGTTGACCATCTGGTGATGACTAAATATTGACAAATTGACCTGCAAAAAATTTCCTAAAATTCCATTCCCTCTGTGTATAGACATGTTTCTTTTCTTCACGCTCACCAGCACCTTTCTCCTGATTTTAAAAAGGGGCGTTAAGAGATTGTCTTAGAGACCTTTCTTTTCGTCTTTTAATGAGCTTCACAGGCAGGAGGAAAAGATAAGAAAACCAGTTGATACCTCCAAGGAATCCCTTCTGTCCCCTCTCCCTCAGTGAATGGTCCAGCATCAGCCCTAATACTCTGAGCCTCCCTTCGCCCTGCCCTTTCTCTCTGTGCCAGTTCCTGCCTGCACCGTGTAATAGGACTGGAAGCCACCAGCGTTTTAGCCAATATCCGTGGGGATCAACCACCACTTTCCTCCTCCGGAATTAGGCACTGCCTGGCTCAGGGGAGATGGCTGATCAAGCATCGCTTTTACTATACAAACAAGGCAGCTTTTAGAGATAAGCTGGTTTTTCCAAACGAATTTGTTGGCAAGGATCTAGTACCTCCTGTGAGTTAAACCTACACAGAGGGCTCCGTACCTCTTTCTGTTACAGTCAGACCCTCTCCTGCTTGGTGGCCAGGGGAGGAGGACTGCCCAGCTCTGAACCCTACATCTGCTTCTGCCCCAGAGTCGGTGGGTAAGAAGACCTCCTTTGTTTGTAATACATCTATGATTGCGTATTGTTTGTGGATCTGTTCGGTAAAGCCTTTCATCAACCTACATAAACTGTGTCATAAGAAACATTCCCTTTGTAGGTCTTAAGCTTGGAGCTGCAATGTTAAATGATACAGCACATGTTAAATTACAGACCTCATTCAGGTCCTGTTTTTATTTCAGTTTTTTTTTTTTTAATAGCAGTCACATGGTATTAGAATTTAATGTCTGATTCAAGCCTTAGAATAATATTGTGTAGCTTAAACCCGTAGACAAATGGATTAAACGTCACTAGTTCTTAAAATGCGATTTCTTTTTATGATCTTTTTAAACTCACTCAACAACTTAAGTAAAACACCCCGAGGGCAACATGTGTTCGTGATTGGGTGAGGGGGAATAGTCTGGGGGGTGGTGTGGGGAAGGAATGTGTTCGGTGAAATTGTCCAGGAGCAAAGCACCGCTCACTTGAAGCCCAGAGATTTGTCATCCAAATATGTGCAGATTGCTAGTGCTATAAATAGTTTGAGCTCAAGTAAACAGCTTTCTTCCCCCCTAGCTGCGGTTCAGTCATTGTTCAGATGCCAGAGCTGCCCGGGGAGCAGCAGAAGCTTGCGCCCTACTCAGGCTGCCATCACCAACCACGGTACCCAGGGCTTGAAATGACGGGGGAGGGGGCACCCCATCCTCGGGCCCTTCAGTTCCCTGCCTTCCCTTCCCACCCCGCCCCTGCCTGTCCTGCATCTCTGCAGACCTGCCTCTGCTCCAGAGGAGCCCAGACCTGAGATTCCCGGCGGCTCTAAAAAGCCCCAGGACCACCTGGCTGTTGACTGGAGTAGACTGAGGCGGCACAGACGCCCAGTTTTCAGGGCGGAGGCACACACGGCTCGTTCCCTTCTGTTGGAACGAAGAAGAGCGGCGGGGTGGTCGGACTGCGATGGGCGGCTGATGCCAGCAGCTCTCCCGCAGTGTGCCAGGCAGACAGGCAGGCGGGCGGCTGACGTTTCCAAAGCACCACTGGGGACTCAAGCAAAATGCTGCCGTTAGAGCAACTGAGGACATTCCATGGTTTATTACTCTACTTCCTTTGGAAAAAATAAGTCTCTCTCTCTCTCTTAAAATCCCTGCTTCAGCCACGTTCATCTGCCATGGCTCTCATGTCAGATGCCCACAAGGAGCCTAGGAAGATTTTGACAGTTTGTTGTTGAGGGCACAGGGGACAGGAATGCGAGCAAGGATCAGACTAGGATCAGGAATCCTGGGATCCTCGGGCAAGTTACCCAACTTTTCTTAGCTTTAGTTTCTTCATCTGTCAGGTGAGGATAGTCCTGTTTCATGGAGTTGATGAGAAAGTGGATGTAGCAGTATTTTCTGAATGGTACTGAACAGCAGGCTATAAAGGAGAGGTGGGAAAGTGGGAAGGGTCTCCCAAGCCTGGCCTTGTGGATTGTGTGACCTCAAGCCCATGAGCCAGTGCCTTGCAGCCTCAGTCTTTTTACCTGTAAAATGGTAATGTTAATACCTGCCTTGTAGTGGTATTGTGAAGATTAGAAATAACACATGTAAAGCTCTCACAAATGGCAGATAATAGATAAATAGCAATATTCTGATGTTGTTACATTTCATGTGGAGATATTCACTCTGGCCACTTGAGGATTCTTCACCTAGAGAAACAGCTTCAGTTTGTAGATGTTGAGATTACCAAAAGGCCCACAAAATGCTCATGGCAATAACTGGTAAAAAATAGATAACATTTTTAAAAAATCGAAGTAATGAAATTATTATTAAAAAAATTCCTACGAGTCCAGGGAGGCATCAGTGTACTGCTTACTTCGTCACCTGATGTAACCATTTAATTGTTCTGCTTTTAGGCTTGCTAGTAGTTTCCATTTCTCTAAATAAAATTACCTCTATTACTTAAAAAATTTTTTTAATTGTATTTGATTTGCTTAGTTTCGGCTGTGCTGGGTCTTCGCTGCTGTGAGGGCTTTTCTCTAGTCTCGGCGAGCGGGGGCTACTCTGGTGCTGGCGTGCGGCTTCTTGTTGCAGAGCACAAGCTCTGGGGCTTCAGTACTTGCAGCTCCCTGACTCTAGAGCACAGCTCAGTAGCTGTGACTCACACGCTTAGTTGCCCCATGGCATATGGGATCTTCCCAGATCAGGGACTGAACCCCGTGTCTCCTGCATTGGCAGGCGGATTCTTTACCACTGAGCCACAGGGACGCCCTCTATTACTTTAAAAAAAAAAAAAAAATGTCAAAATGGCACATGCACACAGGTTTGCTTTGTTCTTTTTAAGGTCAAGTACCATTATAAACTTACACTAGAAAACAGCTCTCCCCTGCACCCACCCCTTCCCTTCCCTCCTATCTTGCTCCCAAGAGCATACACTTTTGATCCTGTTAGCTGTTCGTTCTAGTATTTCTCTCCCTATATCTGAGTAATATACAGCTATCTCTCTGTCTTGTAAATTTTTTTATATGGAAATTTTCAAGCATGTTGAAAATGGAGAGACATGAAAGGATGGACTTAGGGATGGATTCATGGGAGCCATCTGATCCTTTCTTTGTCTGTGAATGACTGATTTTGACTCCTTAATATAGTAAGTTCTTTCCATCCAATCGGACTTCCCTGGTGGCTCAGAAGGTTAAGCATCTGTCTACAATGCGGGAGACCCTGGTTCGATCCCTGGGTCAGGAAGATCCCCTGGAGAAGGAAATGGCAATCCACTCCAGTACTCTTGCCTGGAAAATCCCATGGACAGAGGAGCCTGGTAGGCTACAGTCCATGGGGTCTCAAAGAGTCAGACACGATTGAGCAACTTCACTTTCAAACAGGTTATCATAGACTAGTAAGTGAATTGTCCTGGACCACTCATTACTCAGCCCTAGGGTTCATGACCAGTTTTGTTTCATTTGTGCTAGTGGCCATTTCCCCCCTACTCACAGATAATTCGCGCATAAATTCTAGACAACATTTCATCGAGAACTACTTGAGCATATATCTCTAAGAAAATAAGGACTCCTTGAAAAAAAACTATACTACCATTATTATACAATAAAATAACTAATAATCCATTATTATTAGCAAAGATTTCTGATGAACTCAAAATATTTATTTTTCAAATCGGATCCAAGCAAGGGCCATATGCAACCATGATGCTCTTTCTTTACTTGTCAGTTTTCGACTGCCTGTTGACCTCCTTAGCTGGTGCACGAGGCCTTAGCCTTTGTTCAGACACCTCAGCCCTGCTCACATTCTTTTCTCCCTTTCCTCCCGGCAGCACAGTTTTTTGGTTAAATTCATATTCAGTGTTTTCAGTGTTATGGCACTGTAAATATTATTTACCGCCAAGCCAATAACATTCTAATTTTTTTTTCCTTTCTGATGGTTTTTCTGGACTTACTGCTTCTGCTTTACTATGCTCAGTTTTCCTCGTTCCATCATGCTGAGTTTTTATCCACACTTTCCCGTAGTCTTTGAGCACAGTTTTTGGCAGGCTTGTCAAGGAATTCCATGAGATCCATTTCCCTGGAGCTTCCACCTTCCTGCTTGGATCAGGCTGATGCTCCCCAGGGCTCAAGAGTCAGCCAGGCCCTGAAACCTCTTGCTTCATCGTCATCACCATCATCCTTGACATGCCTTTCACCTCTCTTGTTAGATCCTTCTTTCCCAATTCTTACTTTTTAGTTTAAACCCTTGTGTAGGTGAATTTCTGCCCCAGAAGTTTACTGACAAAACAGTGTACAAGTGAAGTTGTTCTAGGTCCTTGCAATTCTGAAAAAGTCTTTATTTTGCCTAGCTGAGTATACATTCTAGGTCCCAAATCATTTTGAACTTTTTTCTTGAAAAGCATTTCTCCTTTTCTTCAGGCATCAGCATTGCTGGCAAGAGGTCCGATACCAATTTGATTATTTTCTATTAAAATAATCTCTCTACAAAGGTGTAGCGATTTTTCCTTTTTGAATTCTAAAAGGTCAAGACGCTATGTCTTTTTTCATCCTTTTGGTGCTTTTTGAAGATGCAGTCTCCCTTTGTCTCTGAGAACTTTTCCTCATGATTTCTTAGATAACTTCCTGTTGTACTTTCTATTCTGTTCTTTTTCTGGAATTCCTATTTAGTCTGACGTCGAACTTCCTGGATTGTTGTTCTATATCAAGATCCTTTTTTGCCCTGTGAATATTTTTTCCCTATATTCTGAAAGATTTCCTTTTCATGTTTTCCAGCCCTTCTCCTTGTCAATTTCAGTTTTCATGTCGTTAATTTTTAAGAGCCCATTTTTGTCTGTTTATATTTTATGGACACAGGGCCTTCAGAATCTCTCTGAAAACATAAGAATTGAGTCTTTTTTCCGAATCTTTTTCTCATGGTGGAGTCTGTTTTTCTCTTTATTTCCATCTTTGTCATGCTGTTGGTTTTCATCAGATGCCCTATGATAGTTTTTTCTTTCTGCCATTTATAGTCGATAATAAAAGCCTCCTTTTAGGAGTGAGGCCTTGATTTCCTCTGGAATTGGTTGTCCCTACCACTGCCTAGGAAGCTGCTGGAAGTTCTCAGTACCATCTTGAAGGCTGCATCCTACTCTAGGGCATCTGAGACTGAAGGTCCTTTAAACGTTAAAATAAGGATGCCCACTGTCCTACTCAAAGCCCTGGCTCACCCCAAGGCAGATCATTCCATTTATTCAAAGAGCCCTCCCGTCTGCCTGGGGCTCTGCAGAGCTTGCTGACCCTCCGTGTGCTGCGGGTGTGTCGTGGGCAGCTGACAGGCACAGGGGCTTCAGTGGGTCCCCCAATTTTCAGTCCTCTTCCCAAATCCTGTTGATGCCCGCCGTCCCCAGTCCCAGAGCTTACCTGGACTTCCCACATTTCCACGGGTGCTTTTCTGTCCCTGTGCTCTGGACTTCATCTTTTGTCATCTTGAACATCTTTTAGAAATTATTTGGAATGAAATTTTTTGTTCTCTAATGATTCTACCTGACAAGAGGGAAAGCCTGGTTTAAAGTTTAGAAGACATGGTACTTTTTTTTTTAAGCATCAAAGAATTGCATTAAAAGCTTCCCTGATAGCTCAGTTGGTAAAGAATCTGTCTCCAATGCAGGAGACCTGGGTTCGATTCCTGGGTTGGAAAGATCTGCTGGAGAAGGGATAGGCTACCCACTCCAGTATTCTTGGGCTTCCCTTGTAGGTCAGCTGGTAAAGAATCCACCTGCAATGTGGGAGTCCTGGGTTCGATCCCTGGGTTGGGAAGATCTCCTGGANTCCTGGGTTGGAAAGATCTGCTGGAGAAGGGATAGGCTACCCACTCCAGTATTCTTGGGCTTCCCTTGTAGGTCAGCTGGTAAAGAATCCACCTGCAATGTGGGAGTCCTGGGTTCGATCCCTGGGTTGGGAAGATCTCCTGGAGAAGGGAAAGACTACCTACTCCAGTATTCTGAATACTGGACTGTATAATCTGAATATAATATAATCTGTATATTCTGAATACCATGGACTGTATAATCCACAGGGTTGCAAAGGGTCGCACAGAACTGAGTAACTTTCACATACATACATAAGCCTGGACTATCCGAGATATGTGTGTGTGTTTAGAAAATATTTGTTGAGTTTCCTGTTCTGTACCAGTGAATGAAGGAGACATGTCATTGACCTTGTGATGCCCACAATACATGTAACATATGTTAACAATAACATATGTTAACGAGTTAGGAGAGGCAGAAGGCGCCTGGAGACCCTGACGTGTGGGGGAGCTCA
Source organism: Oreotragus oreotragus (assembly GCA_006410675.1). Lineage (NCBI taxonomy): Eukaryota > Metazoa > Chordata > Mammalia > Artiodactyla > Bovidae > Oreotragus > Oreotragus oreotragus. The sequence goes on from SJYX01020855.1 coordinate 40,575, forward strand.
TGTGGTTCAGAGGGGAGACCTCCAGAAGGAAGTGACATTTAATCAGATCTGATGGCTGAGTAGCAGTTAACCAAAACAAGAGGGTGGGGGAGCCTCCCTCCTGGCCCAGTGGCTAAGACTCTGCTCTCAAAGCAGGGGCCCAGGATGGATCCCTGGCCAGGGAGCTAGATCCCACATACCACAACTAACATTTCTCATACCACAACTAAAGACCCCACTTGTCTTGCCACAGCTAAGACCTGGCGCAGCCAAAAATGAAGAGAAAAAAGTATTTAAAAAACAAACAAACAAGAGGGTGGGGCCAATCAGATGCATGTTCAACAGTGCAGTGTCAGAGAGAGTGCACCTCAGACCAATAGAGGGTTCCTGCTCTTAGAGCACCAGGCTGCTCAGCCTCAGAAAATACCCCTGCCTGCTGGGGCCTGGCATTCCTTATCTCAGAAATGATGCTCTTTTCAGCTCTAAAAGCCAACACATCTAAAGATTGTTTAACTCAAGAGTTGGAGATCCCACCTCTGCCATAACTGCCCCCATCTGAAGCCCATCGCTTGCTAGGGGGAAGCAGGTCTTTAAGAAGGCTGGAAAAGGTAGGGAGGGGCAGTGTGGTTTTTGTATATCAAACATTTGTCATCTTTTGTAACGTTAACCTCCCCTGCCCCCAAATGACTTAAGTTTCTGAATTCAAACACTGCTTTCAGTGACAATGCAGTTCTTTGTGGTCCGTCCCCCCAGGAGGTTAATAGGCTGTTCCTAGTGATAGAATGATGGGTCACCTTCCTTTTTTCCTTTTTTTCCCCTAGTCTTTTCTACTTTCCTATTTTTTTTTAACAATAAGCAAGTATGACTCTAATTTGAAAGCAAAGAAAATCTACTTTGATTTATTAAATCTCAGGCCATATGTTTCTCAATTATATTTGTCTGGAAAAAAGGGGAACTTACAGCTGTGTGGCATAGGGAATAAGTGCGTTTGAAGGGGCATGACAGCTGAAACCGGGCTTTGATTGGGTGAAAAGTTAATTGTATTTTAATAACACGTGTTCAGACTAGAGGGTGGGTGTATGCGTGTGTGTTGAGTTACTTACTCTTGTCCAACTCTGCGACTCCGTAGACTATAGCCTGCCAGGCTTCTTTGTCCATGGGGATTCTCCAGGCAAGAATACTGGAGTAGATTGCCTTTCCCTTCTCCGGGGGATCATCTCGACCCAGGGATCGAACTGATGTCTCCTGCATTGTAGGTGGATTCTTTACCGTCTGAGCCACCAGGGAAGCCCAGAGGGTGGGTAATTAGTGGAGGCCAGAATTTTTTCATTCACATACTCCTTTCAACAGACATCCGTCGGTTACCATCTAAACAAGTTACTCGGGTGACCTGTGTCTGGAATTTTGTCCTGTGTCAAGTGGAGATAATAAATATACCTGCCTTGTAGGATCCTTGTCAAGATTAAATGAGGTAATTTATATAGAGCAGTTAGAATGTCATCTGATATACGAAAAACATTCAGTACAGGTTTTTATTATTTATGGATTTCCTTATTTTAATAAGTATCTTATAACATGTACAAAATGCTCATATACTAGACACAGCTTTTGCTTAAGAAGCTCAAATTCTACAACAGGATAAGCTCTATCCAGATATAAATATGCCTTGAAGGAGAAAAGGATAAGTCTCTTGAAAGAGAAATAGATCAAGTACTTAGAAAATTCACCGGGAGAAATCCCTTCAGGACTAGGGGTGAGGGGATGGGAATCAAAGGCAGTTTGGGGGCCAAGGGGCTTCTGGGGCCCTCAGGCCAGCCCTGGGCATCGAAGCTGCCAGTTTCCTTTATCCTCAAATGGGGCCAGTCCTGCTGGCTGGGGAAGTCCACCGAGTTCTCCCAGGGAAGCATTTAGAAGGCAGCAGAGGAAGGGCCTCAAGGAGACAGGTCTGGCCCAGGCAGCCCCAGCTTGGAGCACAGGCTCCGTCACTTTCTCCAGGGGACCCTCTGAGCAGGCCCGCCAGTCCGCGTTTCCACAACCATCGGATAAGACTGTGAATAACCTTCCTGTCGCTGATTCAGGTAAGGACGCATCCAGCGGGGGCATCGCAGCTCGGCGCGTGGCCCCGGTCCCCGCAGCATGTCCCCCACCGTCTGTCACAGATGGACGGTTATTCGGTCCGCAGGGCTCATGTGACAGAATGCGTGTTGTCGAGGGAAACCCTGTCTTTGTTTTTATGAATGAGCGCCTTCCTAGTATTTTTCGTTCAAGTGACAAACCGTGCTTCAGCGCGCTGAGGGTGATGTCAGTCGACCGACCTGTCAGGATCTGGCTTCACTTCCTGACGCCCACTCAGAGGCCTGGAATAAAGGCCCAGCCGAGCACCACCCCGCTCGGGGCCCTGCAGACAGCGCTCCTAGGCTTTGTTCCTCACTCATCCTGACAAACAGCAGCCCTCCTCTCTGGCTTCCCGACATTCTTGACCTTATTGTCAGGGCAGAGGGTGGTGACATGAGTCAGAATTAGAAAATGATGTCTTTAGGACGTGCCAGCTGATTTTTACAAGTATTTTTGAATTTGTAGTATGTGGTGTAAGTCACCCAAGAACTTTGAAGGGGGAAAGCTGTTATCATTCTCATTTTCCATTGGAAAACCAAAGCACAAAGAAGCTAACTGGTCCAGGGTCCTACTCAGGCAGAAGGTCTAGGGACGGAAAGGAAGAGGTCTCTCCTGTCCGTGAACCTCTGCTCTCTGTGGGTGACCAGGCAGGTGTCCCTGTATTCTCCCGCAGTCTCACACTAACCTGTGGAAAAGCCTGCAGAGCGGCACACTCCCTCCTAATACACACTGTGTTTGCTGGGACCTTTTCTGATTAACATCAGCGTTTTCTGAGCACTCATTAAAATTCTGGTTCAGTCACACACTGCCACAGCCTTCCTCCCACCTATAAATAGCTTCTTTCCCAATAGGGCCCAAGTCCCAAATGGCTTTAAGGCAAGTCAGGTCTGCGTCTTTGGGGGGAGGAGCCACTGAAGCCCAGACGTGCCTCAGGCCACACAGTATTTTGGTAGAAAAGCAGGTAAGCACCCCTCTTACCTAGCGGCCGAAGTGTTTCCTGTCAGCCAACAGCCCGATGACCTTTCCCCGTCCCAGGCCTGGCTGAACCCAGGAAGACTCTCCCTCCCACTGCTTCCCCGCTGGTTTGAAGAAGCTTTGCCTGTTTCCCAAAGTGGGGATGATCCCATTTAGAACTGAGGGCCTGGCTCCGTGGAGTAACCGTTTTGGGAAGGAGCACTCGCGGTGGTGTGGCTCATGTCTGACCTCAGGAGGAGTTAAAAGACCCCGTTTCCAAGTCTGGGCCTCTCATCCTCAGCCGTGTGCCCTCGGGCACGTCTCTTAGCTTCTCTGTGTTTCATTTTCCTGTCCAGGAAAAGGAGATTAGCAATGACCTAAATTTCACCAAGTGAGAGTCAGAGGAGGTCTTTTAAAATTTATTTATTTCTTTATTTCTGGCTGTGCTGGGTCTTCATTGCTGGGCCTGGTCTTTCTCTAGTGATGCCTGCTCTTGGTTGTGGTGAGCAGGCTTCTCACTGTGGTGGCTTCCCTTGTTGTGGAACACGGGCCCGAGAGTGTAGGCTCAGTAGCTGTGGCACACGGGCTTAGTTGTCCCGAGACGTATGGGATCTTCCCAGACCAGGGATCACACCTGTGGTCCCTGCATTGGCAGGCTGATCTTAACCGCTGGACACCCAAGGACGTCCTCAAAGGCGATTGTGTACAACAAGTTAGAGCCACCATCTATCGTCACTCACGTGGCCAGATACCTTCAGGCCCCTTTCGTGTGTGATTTCATTCTCGGTGTCCTCAAAGGGAGGCCCTCATATCCCATTTTGCAATTAAAAAAAAAGGGTTCAGAGAAGTTAAGTCACATAGGAGTCAGAGCAGCTGCATCCCTGGCTCCAAAATTAATGCTCAGAATCGCTATACATGTCACATTGCTTCCCTCTGTACACCAAAGCAGAGAGGCTTTATTTGTCTTTCTTATCAAGCACTCTTCAAACACAGGAGATTACTTATTATCTCTCATAACTGTTTCATGTTAGTCCCTTAGGACAGTTAAATTTTCTTCTGCTTTATCTTATCTCATAGTTTATGCTGCCTCAGGACTTGTTCGGTGAATTCTTGGGGGTTTTCTCCCAGAGAAACTGCTCAGCTCCACCAGAAAGGGGGTTGAAGGAGCCTGAGCTGAACCAGGCATCTTGAGCAGTAGCCTCTGACCCCCTCCAGGGTTCCTCCCTCCCTCAAGCCTGTGGTCAGCCACTTTGTAGTAAAGTTCCTTATGGTGAATTTGTTGATTAAGCTCGTCCGTTACTGAATTCTATAAGACACCCAAACCCTCATTTTATTGATGAGAAAGCTGAGATCCAAAGAGAGAGGTGACGTGTGTGGTGTCATTCATTCAGTTAGGAGCGTGTCGGGGACTGGAGCCCAGTTCCCAGGCAGCAGCCCAGTGCCCGTTCTGAGCCTTCGGCATGGGCATGTGCCATCTGTCGAAGTAAAGGACAGACTCACGCCCTCTGTCCAGCATGCACCTAGGAAACTTTCGGGAGAAATTCAACAGCTTGGACAATTGAGCAGGAAGAAAAAAGATGGGGATGGTACAAAGTCACGGGGGCGTGGTGGCGTGCAGCTCCCCCACCCTAACTATCGTTGTCATACACCCAAGAAGAGAGCTGGACCATGGCACAGCAAACTGGATCAGCCCACGGTCAGCAGTGACTAAGAGGCAAAGGGCTTTACTCCGGGAGCCCTGGCCCAGGGAGCGGATAGGAAGCCTTTTGTCACTGAGGCTGAAAATGGAAGGAAGGATGTTAGGCAAATGTGCCGGCCCGGGATGCAGTTACAGCCCCCGCTGCTCATTGTCCAGAGGAAACAGATCTCGCCTGTGGACGGAGAGGTGGAAACTGAACCAGGGAGCTGAGTGGTTGACATCATCAGGCCGAGCATTGGGTTACAACAAATGGGGACTCACTTGGCCGGAGACGTGGGAAACACCCACTGAAACCTCGAAGTGCCTCTCATTTAGGAGAGAGAGGGGCACGAGAGCCCGCCTGCCCCCGCCGGCCCGCTCTGCTAGTCTTGCTTACCCTCCGAAGGGAGGCGTCCTGAAGGCTGGCGCCTTAGGTTCGACCTTCCATTCTGACCGAGGACCACTGGACTTGGAAGGAACTCTTCTGCTCTCGTAAGTAGGACTTCCTTCCCCGCTGCTGCCCCCACCCCCAGGGAGAAGCAGGCTGGGAGGCAGGGCTCTCCGGAGAGTTTGCTTTCCAGCCTGTTGGTCACCAAGTGTCTATTTTTATATTATGATATATTATTGCTCTGAAAACCATGGCATTGTCTGAAACCGCCTAGGGCTAGAGTCTGAACTTCAAGGCCCACAGACAGGGCTCCAGTCAAACGCTGTTTTACTTTGTTTCCCAAAGAACTTGGACAGAGTCACTCAGGCTTTAAAAGCAGCTCCTTTCCCCAAATATAGATGAGGAAATAAATCCTCCCTTAGAAATTGGTGTTTGGGGAAGCTTTTCTTAATTTATTTTTTCTGATGACTCAGGTGAGACCCCCCAAAATCTTAAATATTCTAGAGAGAAATGTCTCTGCAGATGAGAATTACTCATAATCTGCCGCTCTCAAAGACAGCAGGAGGTATTTTCAGTTTAAGATACAGAGACGATTAGATTTCATGACGTTACCTCATCACTTCTGCCCAGTGCTGCAGGAACTGCCTAGGAAACTTCAAGACAGAAATCTTTACCTTTGGCTTTCTGATCTTTTAATTGCTTCCTTAAAAAAAAAAAAAAAGTGCTGCTTATTCCTAGAAAATAAACAAGACTGTGTAAGCTCTTGGGCATTTTCTCTGCTGGGTTCTGTCCTCAGGATTTTAAACTGAAGGAGCCGCTTAGTGCAGAGAGGAAGGGAGGAGGCTGTACTTGTGGGGGCCGAGCCGAGGGTTCTCAGGTGGCTGGAGACACAAAGCTTGCAGGTGCTGTGTGTGCGCCAGTCACCCTCCTCGCAGGTAAAAATAGTTGAAAAATCACAGTTAAAGAAGAAAGCCTCCAGCTTAAAAAAAAAAAAGCAAGAGCCACTATATAACAGAAAGGCCATCCAAGGAAGCTGTGGGGCCCTGGGCAGGTGTTTCATTCTCTGGACCTCAGTTCCCTTGTTTGTACCTAAATGAGGGGCAAAACTAGATGAGCACTCCATCTGAACAACATGCCTTTAAACTGTGAGGGTCCGCTGTCCTGCGGATGTTTTCCCGTAAATAATGCGATACAGAACCAGGATCCACAGTTGGTTGAATCCACGGATGCAGGCCCGGGATGCTGCAGACACGTGGATGCAGAGGGCCGACTGTAAAGTCACACTTGGATTTTCAGCTGCCCAGAGGATCGGTGCCCCTCACCCCTGTGCTGCTCAAGGGTCAGCTGTGTTCCCAAATTCAGCCTGAAAGAAACCACCAAAGCCCTTTCCCCTTTGAGGAGAACCCTCAGGGCTCGAGGAACAAGGGGCCCTTGGTTGCCAGCATCCGGGAGAGGGTGAAAACTGGTGCCCCAAGGAGAACGAAAAGAGGACACAAAACAGGCACTGCGGTTACGTGCTGAGTTTAAATTTTGTCAGATTTTGTGTTCTGGAAGGAGAAATCCTCAGTGTGTGTGTGTGTGTATCGGGGAGCGAGGAGGAAAAAGAACCAACAGTAGGACTGAGCGCCTGGTGAGAGCCAGGCCCTGCGTCATGCTCATCCTTTCACATAATGCCAGGCGGTCAGTATCACTGTTTCCCAGCTCCACCGACAGGGTAACTCTCCACTCTGTGTTCCCACGTTTTCCTGAACTCCTTCCTATGTTTACCCAAGCTGCGAGAGCCCAAATCCTGACCTCTTGATCACCAGGGAGTGGCACCTGAGCTGTGCTGTCGTGACACCCCTTCACTGCTTCCTCTGGACCGCAGGCCCCGTCTCCTCGTTCCTGGTAGAGAACTTGGGACATAGGTACAGAGGAGACACATCATACGCAATTTCAACTTCAAGCCCGCTGTCCCACTCCCTAGCTTGGCCAAAGAGGGAGAAAAAGAGAGGGAAGTCTCTATTCACCTCCCTCCCCTCTCCATTTCACCTCGACACAGTCCACACCGCTGTGGGGAAACTGGGCGTGAGCGTGGGCGCTCAGCCGCTTCCGGTGTGTCTGACTCTCTGCAACCTCGTGGACCGCAGTCCGCCAGGCTCCTCTGTCCATGGGATCCTCCAGGCCAGGATACTGGAGTGGGCATTGCACGGAAAGGTTGGCCAAGCAAAAGAAGCTGTCAGGTCTGGACTTTGGGTTTCTAAGGCTCCAGGTCTTGGCATCTGAAGGGTTTTTCTTCTCTTTAAGAGCCTATCAGAGACCCTAACCCTAGGAAGATGCGGTATTTAAGACTATTTGGATATTGCAGTCCATGGGGTCGCAAAGAGTCAGACACAACTGAGCGACTGAACTGACCGACTGGATTAAGACTGTTGCGAGCTGGAGGGCTCGTGAAGCCCCTTGGCAGGTCTGAGAGCTGCAGCATATCTCCTCCCAGCAGCTGAGCCCTTTGAAAGTGGACCGTTGCCGCCAGGGCACTGCCCCCAGGGTGTAGGCAACGGGAGGGACTGGTCCTCCGCCCCAACCTCACCCACTACCGACACTTCAGCTGCTTAAAAAGTCCATCTGTCTCCTAAGGTGGTGGTGAGGAGGAGGTGATACCCTGGAAGACAGGTACCTGGTTTGCGTTTTTATTTTTGTTGAATGTGAATGCTTGCCCAGTCTGTCTAGTGTTCTCTAGGCTTCTGCCTGGCCCCTGGCCCCTGTGGGCACTTGTATTTGTGGCCCCCGGGCTGGCTGGTGTCCCCAGTCCTTGTCACCTCTCATAGGGTTCCATGAGAGGTTGAGCCATCTCGGAGAGATTCCTCCCCACTCTCCTTCTTTTCCCAGAAATGTGGGGTCACAATTATACCTACCTCAGGGGGATTCAGGGCTTCCCCGGTGGCTCAGCAGTGAAGAATTTGCCTGCAGTGCAGGAGATGGGGGTTCTATCCCTGGATCTCCAGGGAACATCCCCTGGAGAAGGGAATGGCTACCCATTCCAGTGTTCTTGCCTGGAGAATCTCATGGACAGAGGTGCCTGGCGGGCTACAGTCCACGGAGTCGCAGAGTTGGACACGACTGAAGCAACTTGGCAGGCAGGGGTGCCATGAGAACAAAGCAGCTTAAAGCTCCCAACACATTTAGTTGACTCAGTAATATGTGCTCAGCATTAACTGCTTTATGGTTTCTAGAAGGAGAGGGTTAGCTGACATCCTAGGATGTGAGCTGACATCCCCTGGCCTCTCAGTCCCAGGATGGCATTTGTGTGAGGAGCCGGAAGTCATCTCTGAATTCCTCAGTCTTTACACACACACAAACACACGCACGCACGCACGCACGCACGCACACGCACACCCTCCCCTCCCCCACCCCCGCCAGGGTGGCCCCGTCACCCACTGAAGTACTGAGGCCAGAAGCTGAAGTGGGTGCTTCTTCCCGACACCAGAGGTCCCCAGCCCACCCAGCGACCAAAGGGAAAAGCTGGTGGCAGGCGTTCCTTTCTGAGCGTGATGGGCAGCTGAACTCCCCCATTCCACTCCGCCAGGCGCTTTCACAAGCGCCCAGGAGTGATTCCTAAATGGAGACAGACGTGGAAAGTCTAAGGTTCTCGGAAACAAGTCATCAATCAGGACCCAAGGCTGAGCTCACTACCTCCTGGAAATCTTTCAGAAACGCCTCACGAAAACTTTGAAGTACTACCCCTTCAAAGAATGGTTTCTTTGGGAGTTGCACTCAGCTGCCGCGCTAAGCGATTCTGAATTGCTGATGATAAACGCATCCGCTCTGACCGGAGGAGGCCAGCATCTCCTAACTGTAAAAGTAGCCTCTAATCTTCCAAGAAATTGGCGTCCTTCAACTTGGCTCTTCCGAACTGAATAATGGACCTTCAGGGCACTCGAATAATGAAACATTTGGTTGCTAATGCGTTCTATGTCCCAGGGACCTGGGTCTGTTACTGTGTTTAGCACTCTATGGCTGTGGGCCCTGCCAGTCAGTGAACCGTGCTGAGGGCTGGTGGGCACTGAGAGCACGCACCTCGAGGAACAGGCTGATGAAGAGACAGCCGCTGCTCTGGTGCAGGTCTCAGGCAGATGAGTGAATAATTACGGCAGATCAGCCGCAGGTGGACGAGGCCCTGATCCTGAGCTGGGTTGATTACCCCCACGCTCCCTTCCACTTCCTGATGCCCAGAGCCATGCCAGCACTTGCCTTAAGGATTGAGAGCCGCTCCTACTGAAGCCTTCACCCCCAGCACCTTCCTATCCCCCAGGGTTTCAGGGGAAAGAAAGGAACTCGTCATGAAAATGCCACGGCCCCAACTTAGAGGACATGGAATCCTAGGGATGGGTGATTCTGTTGTCTAAAATCACCACTACACTTTCTGTTGGTTTATTTTTACAACACTTATTGTGGCTTTTTTTTTTTTTTTTTGTCGGATTACGAAGTTAGAACGCCTTCACGGAAGGATAAGCTGGATCTGGTGGTTCAGTCAGTAAAGAATCTGCCTGCAACGTAGGAGACTGCCTACAATGCAGGAGGCATGGGTTCAGTCCTTGGGTCGTGAAGATCCCTTGGAGAAGGAAATGGCAACCCACTCCATTACTGGCTTCCCTGGTGGCTCAGAGGTTAAAGCGTGTTGCCTGGGAAACCCCATGCACAGAGGAGCCCGGCAGGTACAGACCACGGGGTTGCAAGAGTGGGACAGGACTTCACGACTAACCCACCACCATGGAAAGGACAAGCTCGACGGTACAGAAAAACATACTGAAATCATCACGCAGTGATTTCAGTTCTCTGATTTTTAAATAGGGCATGGTAAGGTCAAAGACCATGAATCTTTTAGGTCTCTGATCCACATTTGCAGTTAGTCACTGGGAAGTTTTCGCCTGTGTAAGTTCCCATTAGCAATCCGTGGTTTTGCCCCCATCCCCTTCTTAGGCTCACACCCACTGCATCCGGAGTTGAGCTCGTTTTATTCTCTCTCTGGGCAGAGTCCCTGTTTGCGTGTCTCAGAGGTGCTTAGGTTCTGTGTTGCCCTCCCCTTGGGCAGAGGAGAAACCAGGTCGGCCGGCGATTAAGGACCCCAGCTTTCCTTTGTATTTTCCTGTACGGGTGTGTGAATTCAGCCATCATTAAGAACCCTTGTGTTTTCAGCATTATGGGCAAGGTGTCGGCAATACCAGGGTAAGTGAGAATTGTAAGTAGCTTCCAGCCTGATAGGAAGAAAAACGCTTAACGTGTGTGATCATGTGCCCCAAGAGAGGGATAGTGCTATGGAAGCCTGACAGAGTAGCGTTTAAGCCGAGCATTTGATTCATTTCAGTAACTCTTTCATGTATTCAGCCAGTATTTATTGAGCACCTAATATCTGCTAGGCACTGGGCAAGGTGATAGTTGGAGAGTGCTGCCCAGAACAGCCGTGGTCCCTCCTCACATGTAGCATACAGGGCTGATAGTGGTGTCATGAAATACCCAGGACGAGTGAGGGATGTGGAGGAGAGTGTGGTACAGAGCAGGTTTGCCGCAAGAGATGGTGGTGTTTGAACCCAGATGAGGAGTTGGTTATGCTGAGAGCTAAGGCGGGAGCAGGGGGCTGGGGCGCAAGGGTGCTGCGTTGTGGGAAAGACTGTTCCAGGTAGAGAGGGGAACACCAGTGCAAGGCTGGAGGCAGGAATGTTGGGAAACTGAAAGGAGGCCAGTGGGGCTAAAGCCTAGAGGGGAGAGCAAGAGAGGGGGGAGAAGATGGAGACAGCGAGGACAGGACCCAGGAAGGAGTCTCCTTGTCTTCTTCAGCAGCTGGGTTCCAGCGTATGCACAGAGTTTCTCCCTGAGGTGGCATAGAACAGTCCTCCTGGTCTGTAATTTTTTTTATAAGGGGCAGGAAAAATCTGGTACCCCCAAGAGCCAGTGTTTTCATTCATTGGCTTGCCTGTTAGTTCCCTTTCTCTCTGATTTCAATTGTGAGCTCCCTACTGGACTTGGGTTTGGAGACCAGTTTGTGTTGACATTCTGTCACCAACTTGCTGTGTGACCTTAAAAGATCCTTAACTTCTCTGAGCCTCATTTTCATCTCCAAAGGAGAATGAGGCTGATCTGATCCCAGGGCCATTGTGAAGACTGAAAAAGATAAAGTATCGTAAAGTGCTTTGTAAAATACGAAGTGTTATAGACACATGCGGTATCATTATTATTTCAGAGAAAGATTTCTTATTAATGAAATAAACTAAAAGCAAAGCATGGCACCAGGAAAGGGCAGAGTGTACCCTTCCAGGTAACCCGGAAACGGCAGATTCCACCTAGGTGGCTCGCCTTCAAGAGCTTGTTGTGAGTGCTGTTCTCTTTTCTCTTTCATTTCATCCACTGGGATAAACCATCTGCTTCCTTTCTGCTTCCCTCAGAATGGGTTACAAAACAAATCAGTTTTGCTTCTCTGGATTCCAGGACCCATTTGATAGCAAAGCCAGGGAATCTGCTTGGAGGCCAAGAGAGCCTTTTGTGCAGAGCTGCTGCGGTTTACTGGGCCTTGATTCCCGGCAGGCATAGGTGCCTGGGAGTACATTTATTTGGGTTTTGGAAGGAAGGTAACTAGGGGCAGGGAGCCACAGAAAACATTCAACATTGCAGGGCAATGGATTTTTAAAAGGGGGCATTTTTTTTTTTTTAAGTAAAATAAATTTCCCCTTTAAAATAAAACACATAAATGCTTAGAGGGGAAAGTGCAGCTTTTCCCCATCTCACGAAGCTTTTAAAAATGTCTTCTAGGGGATTCCCCTGCGGTCCAGTGGTAAAAACTGGGGCGCTTCCAATGCTCAGGGCGTGGGTTCGATCCTTGATCAGGGAACTAAGAGACGCCATGCCTCAGGGCATGGCCAAAAGAAATGCTTTTTAGATAAATTGTCTTCCAGCTGTTAAAATGATAGATTGGAAGACCTGGTCTATTTGACCAAAAAAGAAAGTGAGAGGAAGTACAGTTAACTATCCCACGTAGAGATAAACCGGTAGCATGTGACACAGTTTACTAGACTGCGTGTCTCTGCTCCTGTGTGTTTATTTCTTTGTTGTTGTTTTTGCTTTCTTCATTGACTTCCCCTAGAGATGCATGTGCTGATTGTAACTAACTGAACAATTTGAAGATGTATACAGAGAGAGTTTATAGGCTCCCCTCTCCTCCTGCTCCCCATTTCCATCCTTCTGAGATAACCAGGGTGGTGAGCTTGGTGTATATCCTTCCATACCTCTCTCTGAGCTCCCGTGTACATGGAGATTGTGTGTATGTATGTGGTTATCGTGTTTTGTCAGAAGTGGGATTGTACTTTGTTATGTTACATTTTGTTTTTTCCACTAAATAATACATCCTGCTGCTGCTGCTGCTAAGTCACTTCAGTCATGTCCGACTCTGTGCTACCCCAGAGACGGCAGCCCACCAGGCTCCCCAGTCCCTGGGATTCTCTAGGCAAGAACACTGGAGTGGGTTGCCATTTCCTTCTCCAGTGCATGAAAGTGAAAAGTGAAAGTGAAGTCGCTCAGTTGTGTCTGACTCTCAGCGACCCCATAGACTGCAGCCTTCCAGGCTCCTCCGTCCATGGGATTTTCCAGGCAAGAGTACTGGAGTGGGGTGCCATTGCCTGGGTAGGTACAGATCCAGTTCACTCTTAAATAACTTCAGGGCCGTAGATCTAGAGGTACCACAGTATAGTCAACCAGTTCTCCTTTGGCAGATACTCGAGTTACTACCATTTTTTTCCTATTAAAAATCTTGCTGTGTTAACTGTCTTCATGTACATACCTTTCTTCACTGGTGCTTTTATAGATTATATTTTCAAAAATAGTATTGCTAGGTTAAAAAGTATTCATACCTGATATTTTGATTGATAATATAATCCTACTTTACGAAGAGTTCTAATAGTTTACATTCTCCCCAGCCGTATGTGAGTACTTTCATTTCCCTAAATCTTTACCAGTATTAGGAATTCTGTCTTCTGTCCATCTCTCTCTCCATCTCTCTTGTTTCATTTGTGACCAAGCTGATGGGGAAATAGCATCTTACTTCTGTATATTCTTTAGTGAAATTGACCATTGTTGGCGTGTTAACCGATCTTTTCATTTTCCTTATCTGTGAATTTCCTTTGCCCATTTTCCTATGAATTGTTTGCCTTTTCTCAACCACATGTAGGAGCGCTTAATGTGTTTATATATTAAAGATCCCATATGTATTGCAAATGTTTTTCCTAATCTCTTATTTATTAATTTGTTTCTGTATTGCTCTTCATAGTACCTGAATTTCTTGCCTTGTTTAGGAATAATTTCCACACCTCAAAGTTACATAAGTATTTTAATACATGTTTTTTTCTAATACTTATATCATTTTAATTAATCCTGAACCTTTAATCCCTTTGGAATTTATGTTTGTGCATAGTGAGGAGTGATGATCAGGCTTTGTTCTAGATAGGCCAGCAGCATTTATTAAATACACCATCTTTTCTGTTTTGTATTGAAATCCATCTTTGTCATTAATAAGTTCCTTTATGGTATGTTTCTGAACTTGGTATTCTAGCCCACAACTTATTTGTCTATTCTTCTGTTAATTCTGTATCTTTTTTTTTATTATTATGTCTTTATTGTAACTTCTTAAAATTTTAAGACAAATCCCCTATTTACTTTTTATGATTTTCTTTATTTCTTGGCTAATTTTCTTGAATACTTACTATTCCATATGAACTCTAAAGTAATTTTTTTCATTCCCCCATCCAAGAAACCTATTGGTATTCTTACTGGAATTTAATTAAGATTATATAGTAATCTGGAGAAGGCAGTGGCACCCCGCTCCAGTACTCTTGCCTGGAAAACCCTATGGATGGAGGAGCCTGGTAGGCTGCAGTCCATGGGGTTGCTAAGAGTCGGATACGACTGAGCAACTTCACTTTCACTTTTCACTTTGATGCATTGGAGAAGGAAATGGCAACCCACTCCAGTGTTCTTGCCTGGAGAATCCCAGGGACGGAGGAGCCTGGTGGGCTGCCGTCTGTGGGGTCGCACAGAGTCGGACACGACTGAAGTGACTTAGCAGCAGCATATAGTAATCTGGGAAGGTTGGCATTTTGGGATAATTAGACTTTTCTGCTGCTAAGACTTTTCTACCCAGGAGCATACTAATTGGTTTGGACTGATGCGTTCTATATTTTGTTGTTTTTAAAATTTCAGTATTCATCATGGATGTGTTATCTAAAATAAAACAGCATTTCTTTGTCCTGAATAATCAAGGGCCTTAGAATATTTATCTCTGATTTCAGGTCCCTCTTCCACTTTATCGCTGTCAAATGCTGTCAAGTTTGTTTTTACCTCCTCATTTAGCCTTGTTTCACTCAGTCGGTACTTGTTTAAATGTACCACTATTCTTACTAATTTTGCTCACTGTTGATTCTAAAATCACACTGTTGCTCTGTGTTCACTTTCTCTTCTATCGGAGAATGTTTTGGAGTCTGTCAATGGAAACCTGCTTAGTCTTTGGCGAAAAATGTCTTTTGCCCTTCCTCTTGATACACTGGAATTTAAATAGCGTGTATAATGACTATGAAAGATGTGTGTGCCTCTAATAAAAGTTTTCAGCTGCACCAGAAACAGTTTGTGTAAAGATGGAGAGCCTTTCCTTCCTCTCCCCTCAGTGTCCGAGTCCCAGGGAGCCGCTGCTTTTGGTTTGCTGTTTGACTTTTTCTAATATAGATACAAAAAGTGTGCTTATACACAAACGCTGTACTTTTTCCCTAAGGATAAACAATCACGTTCATTTTTTAACTAAACAAACAATAGTACATACAATTTTACACTTTTTTAAACACCAGAGTATGTACATTTTCCCATGTCCGTACCACAGAATCTCCCCCCTTCTTTGTAATGGCTATATAGTTCCCCCCTGCATTGATATCATAATTTAACTCTTTTTCCTAGTAGCAGACACTTAAGTTGTTTCCTCTTTTATTTTTCATTTTTTTACTTTTACACAGTATGTTTTACTGGACTTTTTTTTTTAACTTATGTGAGCCTATTTATAGTATAAATTTTTAGATGTTTGAGTGACCCAAAGGGTGTGCACAGTTAATACGTTGATAGATATTGTCAACTTGTATTCGTAAAAAAATTGCTTCAGCCCTAGGGGATGTCTGGCTCTAATTTTTGTTTTTCTTCTGGTTCCTTAGAATTTCCACATTGATTAGTCAACAGTGGAAAATCTGAAGAGATGCGAGCAGGAAAAAGAAACTAAACCAGGTGGGTAGTCACATTGTTCATAGCACTCTGCTGTAGCATCACGCGTGTTTGCCTGAATACTTCTACTTCCGTTTGAAGAAGGAAAAGAAATTGGTTCCAAATGAAATCAGAGAAGACTCGGTGTCCCATGACGGAGAGCCAGGATGGCCCTTTTCAGAAGTTATATAAAATCACGCTGCAGTTTCAGTCATGATTCCATTTACACCGTTTCTCTGATGCTATAGAGAGTCAGAAAGACAGTTTACCTCTGGTGGCCTACAAGAGAATGGATTTCTTCAACCATCTACTTAAGCAGATGAAATCATACACAGGAGTTATTAGCAAATCTGGGTGCGATGCCACCGTCCCCATCCACCAATTGTTTGTTGTAAAAGTATTTTCATAAAGACCAGGGCACATGTTGGGATTTTAATACTGTGGTGCAGAAGCAAAAGCAGGCAAAACCCAGCCCAAAGAAACAAGTACAGCCCAGTGATCTGATGAGGAGAGATGGTGCAGGTCCCTTCCAGTTGGAAGAAGAATGCAGTTCATAGATCCTAGAATGTTATGCCTGGAAGTATGGCTCCTTGGGCCAGTGTTCATATCTTTATGGTATCTAAACATTTTTTAACAGCCTCTGACCTGTGGTCCACCCAGCTCCCTTGCCCCCAACTTATCTACCCCTTTCCAGCTCCATCTTCTTACATTTGGGCAGAATCTCTGGTTTTCATTTCACTGTCCAAGTCCTAGTCGTCCTGGGAGTTTGGGGGATTTCCAGCTCCTTCTATTTCCCTCTCACGGCCCGGCCTGCCTCTAGCACTGCTCCTAAGATTCCTCTTCTCTGTTGGCAGAGAAAGGATCTTATCTGGCAGGCAGCTGCCCTGGGTCTGAAACTCCCCAGCTGCTTATCAGCAGGGCATTTGGGCCTTGCCCTATAGCAGCTTCCCAAGCCAGCAAGCTTGTGTCCTGTTCTGACTCAGTGCTGCTGGGAAGCCCCTGGATGCAGATGTTTGCAGTGACTTGGATGCGGCAGTCAGCTCCCAGGACTGTTTATCTGGCCAGGGTCAGAGGGCCTTCTGTTCCAGTTGCTGTGGGAGCACTGGGGCCTAGCCACTGAACCTTGAGGATGCTAGGGTTATGTGAAGTTTAGAGCCAAGGTATTTAAACAGGCTTCTTCTGGGATTCAAGATTTTCCTGTAAACATGGGTACAGTTTTGTATGTATACACACATATTCTCCTAGGCTAAATATCTATAGCTTTCCTCAGATTCTCAGATGTGTCTGTGACCTCTGAATGTTAAGAATCAGTGGTCTAGAGAGGGGCTCCCCTGGTGGCTCAACGGTAAAGAATCCACCTGCTAATGCAGGAGACATGGGTTCAATCCCTGATTTGAGAAGATCCCCTGGAGAAGGAAGTGGCAGTCCACTCCAGTATTCTTTCCTGGGAAATCCTATAGACAGAGGAACCTGGCAGGCTACAGTGCCTGGGGCTGCAAAGAGTTGGATACTGAGCACACACATATGGTCAAGAGACAGCCCCAACTGTTTGGGGGTCCTGGGTCTCCTTAGGCACCAGTCTTCCATGTGCCAGGATATCTTGGGCGACCTCATCTAGGTTTTTCTGTTTAGGGGTGAACTGGGACAAACTAGCTAATATTGCTGGCGCTAGAGCCATCTGATGGCATGCCCCAAAGTCTAACCACAAAATTGCACCCCCGGCCCCTGTTTCATCTCACTGAGCACACTTTGGGGGTTTTCTGGTTTCTGAGTCTATGGCTCGGGGGCTTTACAGCAGCTACACCGACAGCAGTGGAAACTGCTGTTTCTGCATGCTCAGTCGGGTCCAACTCTTTGCAGCCCCATGGACTGTAGCCGCCAGGCTCTTCTGTCCATGGGATTTTCCAGGCAAGAATACTGGAGTGGGTTGCCATTTCCTCCTCCAGGGGAACTTCCCAACCCAGGGATCAGACCCGAGTCTCCTGCATCTCCTTCCTAAGCCANCTTTGCAGCCCCATGGACTGTAGCCGCCAGGCTCTTCTGTCCATGGGATTTTCCAGGCAAGAATACTGGAGTGGGTTGCCATTTCCTCCTCCAGGGGAACTTCCCAACCCAGGGATCAGACCCGAGTCTCCTGCATCTCCTTCCTAAGCCAGCAGGCTTGTGTCCTGTTCTGACTCAGGGCCCTGGGAAGCCCCCTAGATGCAGATGAATCTGCCGGCAGGTTCTTTACCACCGAGGCACCTGGGAAGCCAGCCCAGTGGGAACAGTGTTGACGGATAGCTGAGTTTCAGTCTGGCTTCCCACCACCGGGCACAGCGTCCAGTGCTTCGTGTACCCTATCCTATCCGATCATCACAACTTCCCATAGAGGTCGAAGCTCTTCTTTCACGTATGAGAAACCAAAGTGCAGAAAGATCTTATAATTCACCAGAGGTCACCCAGTCAGTAAGTGATACATGACCCAAGTACATGAACTTCACCACCAAGCTTTATGCTGAAAGTAAACGCACTGTTTTTAGAAAAAAATAATGTGCTGTGTAGGGTAGATCAGCGTAGGCCTGGCGTGCTGCGATTCATGGGGTCGCAAAGAGTCGGACACGACTGAGTGACTGAACTGAACTGAGGGTAGATCAAACAGCTCTGTATCTTATAATACTGAGAAGATTGCCATGTTATACAAGATACTAAAAGCTACGTTAAATCATCAAGAAAAGATTAGTGGGTAATACTNCTGGCGTGCTGCGATTCATGGGGTCGCAAAGAGTCGGACACGACTGAGTGACTGAACTGAACTGAGGGTAGATCAAACAGCTCTGTATCTTATAATACTGAGAAGATTGCCATGTTATACAAGATACTAAAAGCTACGTTAAATCATCAAGAAAAGATTAGTGGGTAATACTCTAATGCATTAGTGCAGTGCCTGAGAAGAGTCTCTCTCCATTTTAATTCAGATAAGGGTTTTTTGTTTGTTTGTTTGTTTTGTTTTTGGTACAACTTTACTGAGATATAATTCACATGCCACACAGTTCACCCATTTAAAATATCTAATTCATTGGCCTACAGTATATTTCAGAGTTGTGTATCTGTCACTATGATCATCTTAGAACCTTTTCATCCCCCCCAGAAGAAACCCCACATCCTGAACTCATCACCTCCCCAAGCCCCCCAGCCTCCCCATTCCCAGGCAACCAGCAGTCCTCCTTCTGTCTCCCCAGAAGGTTCTGATGCTTAAAAGAGTAACAGTGTGGGAATCTTGGTGATCTGGAGTGAGTCATTCCCTGAGGAATAATTAGACAAATGAAATTGGACTCTAATGTATTTTGTAAATGGTTTTATTAGCTAAGAAGCTACGAGCCTGTCTTTGATATGCCCCAATTTAGGATTGACAAGAGACAAGTTTCTCTCTGAGTAATTCCCGCTTCTCAGCATTGCCTGTCCAGTGGAGCCTTCTCAGCGGGCAGCTGTGAAATGATGACGGTTTCCCGAGACCACGTTTCTCCCGTGGCGTCAGAACCAGCAGCGGGTCAGCCAGGGGATCTTTTTCCTGTCACCAGAGTCCCCGGCCCACCTTCTCTCTCTGCCTGGCTCTAGTTGTCGAAGTGAAGGGGCCCTCAGCTTGTTGCCCGTCACTCTGAGATTCAAGGCAGGAGCTTGTCAGGCACTCGGAGGTCGTGTACCACCACACGCTCTCTTGGACTCTTTCAGGTTTGCAGATCCACTGCGTGTCTCTCCTGCCTCACTTGTTCTTCCCGAAAGCATTTCCTGGGCGCCGTGCAGCGGGCACTGTGGCAGGCGCGCGGTCACTCTGCACACTCCTCCTCCCAGTCAGTACAGCGCGGCCTTTCTGGGCCCAGGTGGGCAGAGTCGTTCGCCCTGAGACAAGCCAGAGGGGCAGGGGGCTTGGTGACAGAACAGTTCTCTGTTAAGGATGAGACACATGTCGTGTCCTCCACCTCGAGACAGAGCCGTCCCCAGGATGCACCATCCTAGAGAATGCACTCAGAATCCAGGTTGAGGAAATCCAGGTTCAAGGCCTGATTCAGTCCGTAACTGGTTGGAGGACCTCAGGGGACTCATGTGGCTTCTCCGAGCCATGGGCTATCCATTGTGAGGGCTCAGTAAGGCAGGGCCTCCCAAAATACCCTCAGTCCCAGTGCGGGGAAGAGTGCATTCTCCATAGGTGCTGAAGGAGTGAAGGAGCGTCCTGGGATTCTCCGAGCTGGAGCAGAGCCCTGGCAGGTCAGGTGAGCAGGTGGGAGAAGGTCTCAAGGAAGACCAAGGGGAACCTCCTTTTCTTCTCCCAGTCAGTCCCTCCCGCCATTTCAGCCCCTTTCAGCTCACCTGTCCTCGACTCTGGCGTGCTCTGCCTTCCTGAGCCAAAGGGAGCCACCGCCTTTGAGGCCTAGGGCCTAGGAGCCAGACACCTGGGTGTAGGGGGCAGGGTGGGTTCCAGTACATCCTTGCTGTGTGTAAAAGGGAACTAATTGTACAGGGCTGCTGAGAAGCACTTCTTAACCATATCCAGCGCGTAGCACATATACCCCCTACACAGTAGCCATTTTTATTACTCCCTTTGTTGTTTGGTCAGGGACCAGGGCTCGGGTCGTTGTTTTCATCACTGGTTTGAGATGCATGTGTTCATTGCTTATTTTGTTTGTTCATTTGTGCATTCATAGGGATGCATTTACTGAGCATCTTCCATGCGTCACACACTCTGCAACGTGGTGGGGATACGGTGACCAGAAGGGGTGCCTGACCTCCTGGAGCCAGTGGGGAAGGCAGATATGGGACAGGTGGGCCAGCGCCTGTGTGGTGCCAAAGCAAGAATCCCTTTTCTTCTGCTGGGTTAGGGAAGGGGCCACTAGGCCCTGGGGGCTGGCCGTGCCCTGAAGACCCCATGCCTGGAGGTAGGGGTGGAGGGCTGGGATACTGAACCAAGGGACTGAAATCTTGTGTGGACTCTGGGCCAAAGGCACAGGAGAACCTGGTGTTGTTGAGTCACTGAGTTGTGTCTGACTCTTTGCCACCCCATGGGTTGCAGCATGCCAGGCGTCCCTGTCCGGAGCGTGCTCAAACTCACGTGCATCGGGTCGGTGATGCCGTCCAGCCATCTCATCCTCTGTGGCCCCCTTCTCCTCCTGCCCCCAATCCCTCCCAGCGTCAGGCGCTTTTCCTATATCTCTGCTCAGGTCGGGCGGCCCCTGGCTTGGAGACATGCGACTCTGCCCGGTTCTCTTGTTGCGTCGATCCTCTCCTGTGTTGTGCTGTGTGGATTCTGAGCTCTGCTTCTCTCCAGAGGCAGGAGGAATGGAATGAGAACCTTGTCTCTCCTTTAGCTGAAGACTGGAGGGCCCCCGCCACCCCAGCTGGCCCTGCTTTTGGGTCAGTAGTGTCTGTGCCTGTGAGGGATGTGTGATGAGACGCCCTCAGGCCTAACTCCGTCCACTCGGGGCGGGGGGCGGGGAGGAGACTCTGAGAACTGGTGTGGAAGGGAGCATTAAAGCATTCATCTGGGAATGGCCTTGAAAGTGGGAAGTCAAAATCAGAGCAAAACTCCAGGTCAGCCCTTATCCTCCAAGGCCCTGGAAGGCCCTGGCCACCAGCCCTGCGGCCTCCTTGGCAGTGAAGACGCCGCCGTTCCCCTGGGATGAGCCCAGGTTTCCAACTTGAGCAGCCTTGACATCTGGTTCCCCACTGACCTGGGGGGTGCTACGGGGAGCAGGCCTGTGACTGGACACGTGAAGTTGGAAATGCTGGTGAGACGTTCAAGGAGAGGGCGGAGTAGGCGGTTAGACTGCCCATTCTAGAGCTCTGAAGAGAGGCCTGGGGAGCCATCCACACAGACTCTTAAGGGCAAGGGTGAGAGCCCCCAGGGGGCACATAGAGAAGAGGGCCCGGGCCTGGTTCTGGGACGGGGGCCTCTCACATGAAGGTCCCTGACAGAGGAGGCGCCTGCGTGGACGAGGTTAAGAAGTGGCCCGTCAGGCTGGAGAGAGGCCCAGAGGGTGTGGGGTCTGCAGGCCCCCAGCGGGAGAGTGGTCTGAGGGGAAGGGCATCCGTGGAGACCTCGTGTGACTCAGCACCGCCCCGCTTCCCTCCCAAAGCAGCCTCTCCACCGCCTGCCCTCCCTGCCGCGTGGTTCTGGCTCCCTGGGTGTGGAGGCCAAGGCCCTGCCCAGCTGCCTCAAAGGATGCCTCTTTGTGGGCGTCAGGCGCTGCCCTGGCAGGAGCCGGGTCCTCTCTGGAGACTCCGCCCTGGGTGTGTCCCTCAGGGACTAGGTAGAGCTTGGGGTGCGTTCCCAGAACCACTGCCCTGCCCTTTCCCAGGTGCTAGGAATGCTCCCAGTCTGGGGCCCTGGCCTTTTTATCTTCCCCGCCTCAGTCCTCTCTGGGTCTGGCTTCTCATCACAGAGAAAAGCCGCTTCCTCTGAATTTGAGGAATGCCAGCTCGGCAGGCCCTGGTATTTCCATCAGGTTTCCACAGCCCTTGCTTTCCCTCAGAGGAGCCTTAGAAAGCATGTTCCCCACCCCTGAGGAGGCCTGTCCCAGGGGACCAAGTCCCACTGCTCCATGTCCATTGCAGAAGGCTCTGCTTTCTTATTTGTACCGTCTCTGCAAATACTTAATTTTTTAAAAAGAAAAAAAAAAAACAGGAAATGACCTTTCTGGTATATTTGGAAAACAATTTGGCGCTGTCATGGAATCTGCCTGAGCTATGAGGACTAATAGCTCCAGACTTGGAACAGACTGTGTAGCTCTTGGCAAAAGCTGGGGCCTCTTCAGTTTACAGAGCTGGGGGGAAAATAACAACCAAAGGGAGAAGACGGCTTCCCATGGGGAAACCAGATGGCGCCCAGGGCAAGCACCTGCGAGAGTGCAGCCTCTGACCCCGGGCCGCCAAGGGTCTGGGAAGCCGAGCCCAAAGCCTCTTCCTTTTCAGGGCCAAACGCTTCACCCCGAGGAAGGCCCCCAAACCTCCTGAAGATGGGGAGGAGCAGAAGAGCATCAGGGTGAGCACCGCTCAGGGCTCAAGCTGAGACAGAAGACAGTAGATCGCTTATTCCCAGACTGGCTGTTGACTCTGCCTAGATCACCCTCTGTCTCACTTTCCTGGGGACCTCAGCACAGGATCACATCCTTAAGGAGGCCTTCCCTGACCATATAGTGTTGAACTGAACCACCCCGACACAGAGAAACCTGTTCTCTTCCTCCACAACACTTACCACAGTCCCTGATGATAGATTCGTTTATTTGTTAATGCCCCCTCTCTCTCCTATTAATTGAGGTATAGTTGAGTTAGGGTTTCAGGTGTATAGCAGAGCGATTCAGTCTCATATATATATCTTCAGTCTCATATATATATATACACATAT
>SJYX01020857.1:0-16722 GCA_006410675.1 Oreotragus oreotragus
CTTCCAGGCTCCTCCGTCCATGGGATTTTCCAGGCAAGAGTACTAGAGTGGGTTGCCATTGCCTTCTCCGTTGCAAGCCCAGAGACTGCAGCATTTCCCTGTCCTGCAACACAAACTTGTGGAGCTTGCTCAAACTCATGTTCATTGAATTGTTGATGCCATACAGCCATCTCTTCTGTCATCCCCTTCTCCTCCTGCCTTCAATTTTTGTCAACATCAGGGTGTTTTCTAATGAGTTAGTTCTTTGCATCAAGTGGCCAAATATTGTAGCTACAGCTTCAGCATCAGTCTTTTCAATGAGTATTCAGGATTGATTTTCTTTAGGATTGACTGACTTGATCTCCTTGCAGTTCAAGGGACTCTCAAGAGTCTTCTTGAACACCACAATTCAAAAGCATCAGTTCTTCTGTGTTCAGCTTTCTTTATGGTCCAACTCCTACATCCATACATGATATATTTATGGGAGTATAAAATACACATGTACATTTAAAAAAGTAATAGTGAAACAAATACTTAAGTACCTACCACCTGGCTTACAAGATGTAACATTACCAGAATGCCACATTAACCCATCCAAGAGGCATCCATTGTTCTAACCTCTGTGATACTCACTACCTTGCTTTTCTGTATAGTTTTGCTACCTAAGCATGCATCCCTAGACCCTTTTAGAGATGCATGTATCCAACTGGACACAATTTGCATTTCTATGAAAAAGAACAATTTGTATTGCTTTCTGTCTTATGAGGTTTACAGAGCTATAAAATAGCTCAAAGACAATGAAAGACATCAGTAACTTGGAGAAGGGGATACTAAGTAGGACAGCTTAATTTTGCCACCTAAGCATGCATCCATAGACTCCTTGGAGTTTACATAAATGGATTATAAATATATATTCTTTTGTATCTGAATTATCTTACTAAATATCATGTTCTTCATTCATGTTATAGATAGTTGTACTGTATTCATTTTTATTACATATTATTCAATCATATGAACATACCATTTAATAAAGTATTAATATATAATTATATTATAAATATAATATAATTTATATTATATTAATGAATTATTAATATATAATTTATTAATTGCTTCTGTGGAGAAAAATTTGGGCTTTTCTAAATTCTTTAGGCTTTTACAAATAGTACTTCTTTTTTTTTTTTTTTGGCCGTGCCATGTAACAAGCAGGATCTTAGTTCCCTGACCAAGGATCACACCCGTGTTCCCTGCATCAGGACTACAGAGTATTAACCACTGGACTGTAAGGAAGTCCTCAAATAATATTTCATCAGTAGTCTTATATGTGCCCTCTGTTACATGAGTGAAAGAGTTTTTCTAGGATATACAGGATAGTGGAGTTTCTAGATTGGTGCATATCTTTACCTGTTAATATTCAACTATTTTCTAGCTTTTACTGTTAAAGGATATTTTAAAATATAAAATCATTTGATTTTCATACATTTGTAAAATTAATACATGTCAGAGAGTTTATTTAATTTATTAATTGATGAAGGAAACTGTTAGTGTCACAGTAAGTTCAAAGAAGAATCCAAAATGCATGCAAGTATATAGCCATCAAAGATGCTGAAAAGATTTGAAAAAATAGAAGCAAAATAGGTCAGTATACATTGGGTAATTGTTAATACCATCCAACTGGACACAATTTGCATTTCTATGAAAAAGAATAATTTGTATTGCTATCAGTTTTATGCAGTTTACAGAAGTATAAAATACCTCAAAGACAATGAAAGACAGCAATAACTTGGACAGGGGCACTAAATAGGAAAGTTAGTAAACTTATGATCCTTATCAAGGTCTTTCACAATTTCTCCCCATAGGATCACTTTGCACTCCTTAACAGTACATGTGAATTCCTGTTCCCATACATTCTTTTCTTAAAAATATTTTTGGAATATAGTTGATTCACAATGTTGTTAGTTCCAGGTATACAGCAAAGTGAATCAGTTAACTATATGTGTGTGTGTGTGTGTATATATATATATATATATATATATATATCTCCACTCATTTTTCTTTGGAATCTTTTCCCTTATAGACCCTTACAGAGTCTTGAGTCGAGTTCCCAGTGCTCTATATGGCAGATTTTTATTAGTTATCTATTTTATAAATAACAGTGCCTACAACGTACTTGCCACACTTGGTAGTGTCAGACCTTTTAATTTGGTCAGTTTGATGGGTATGTAATGGTGTCATACGCCTACATTTTCCTGATTATTAATAAAGCTAAGACCCTTTTCACATGTTCATTGGCCATGTGGAGCCTCTTTTTAAAAAGTACTTATTCAAGGTTTGACCCATTTTCCTATTGGTAAAATTGACTCTTTCAAGAGCTTGAAGGAACTTAAGCATTCATCCATCTAGTACAGCACGTCTGCATTTCTCTCATTCTTGTGCCATGTTCAAAGTATGAAACTTATCTATATGCCTGCTATTATTTATTTGATAGTTTTCTGTAAATTGACACATTTTATTTTTACATACTATATATTGATTTTAGAATTAAATTTCTATGAGTATTATAAATGGAAAGCCAATATAAACTTGCCATAAACAGAAGATAACAGTTAAATGAATACAATGAAAGTAAAATCATGTTATCAAATTTAACTAGGTAGATTAAGTCCCATTCTCTATTCTCTGTATTTCTAAATTCAACCCTAATGAGGAAGGACATAAGCAAATATTAGAGCAGTCTAAAAGAAATATTAGCACCAAACAGATCTTTTCCCTGTTTCTATGAAGACTTGAAAGAGACTGTCTGATTCATTGTGACTTAATATTATATTCAGATACTGATCCCACTTACATTGTGATCTTCCAGAAGATGGCTTCCACACACTCTGAAGAGACAGTGATTTCACTCAGCCTGCTTCTTTTATAGGTAAAGACACTTTTACAGGAGAGGTAAATGAGGGATAGGCAGGATAATGGCTGACCCCTCCAAAGATGTCTACACTCTGATCCTCAAAACCTGTGAATTAGTCACCTTATACAGTAGAACAGTCTTTGCAAATGTATTTCAATTTGGACGTTGAGATGGGGAGATTCTGTTAGACTTTGCCCTGTGTCATTTTGTATTCCAAGGCCAAAGTTGCCTGTTACTCCAGGTATCTCTGACTTCCATACTTTTGCATTCCAGTCCCCGATGATAAAACGGACATCATTTTTTGGTATTAGTTCTAGAAGTTCTTGTAAGTCTTCATAGAACCAGTCAACTTCAGCTTCTTCTGCATTAGTGGTTGGAACATAGACTTGGATTACTGTGATATTGAATGGTTTGCCTTGAAAACGAACAGAGATCATTCTGTCGTTTTTGAGATTGCATCCAAGTACTTCATTGGACTCTTTTGTTGACTATGATGGTTACTCCATTTCTTCTAAGGGATTCTTTCCCTTAGAAAAGGGAAGAATATAAGTAGACATAAGTAGANATATTGAATGGTTTGCCTTGAAAACGAACAGAGATCATTCTGTCGTTTTTGAGATTGCATCCAAGTACTTCATTGGACTCTTTTGTTGACTATGATGGTTACTCCATTTCTTCTAAGGGATTCTTTCCCTTAGAAAAGGGAAGAATATAAGTAGACATAAGTAGATACAAGAATATAAGTAGATATAATGGTCATCTGAATTAAATCCGCCCATTCCTATCCATTTTAGTTCACTGATTCCTAAAATGTCAGTGTTCACTCTTGTCATCTCCTGTTTGACCACTCCTGGTTTACATTGATTTATGTACCTAAAGGAGACTGAGCATCGAAGAACTGATGCTTTAGAAAATCAACCCTGAATATTCACTGGAAAGACTGATGCTGAAGCTGAAGCTCCAATACTTAGGCCACTTGAAGCGAAGAGCCAACTCATTGGAAAAGATCCTGAATCTGGGAAAGATTGAAGGCAGGAGGAGAAGAGGATGAGAAAGGATGAAATGGTTGGATGGCATCACCAACTCAATGGACACGAGTTTGAGCAAACTCCCGGAGATGGTGAAGGACAGAGAAGCCTGGCCTTCTGCAGTCCATGGGGTTGCAAAGAGTCAGACCTGACTGAGTGACTGAAGAACAGCGATGGAGAGATGACCTGGACTACCTAGGTGGGCCATATCTAATCAGAATGCTGAAAAGCAGAAACCCTTCCCTGGCTAGAGTCAAAGACTTGGAGGAACAGAAGAGGCAGGAGAGATTTGAAACCTGAAAGGAACTCATGTTTCTGGCTTTGAAAATAAAGGAAACCCAGAGCTAGGAAATATAGGTTACCTCCAGAAGCTGAGAATAACCCACAGGCTGACAGCTAGCAGGAAACCTCAGAACTACCACAATGGAGCAAAATTCTGCAAAGTATCAATAAAGAATAAATGAGCTTGGAAGCATGTATTTCCCCAGAGTGTCCAGGGAAGAGTCCTGGCTGGCCAACACCTCAATTTCAGCCTTGTGGAACCCAGAGCAGAGAAACGCGTCAAGCTGACTGGACATAAGACCTACAGAACCATGAAATAACAAGTTTGTATTGTTTTGGGCTGCTCTGCTTGTGGCAATTTGTTACAGGAACCATAGAAAACTATATACAGTCACTTGTTCAAAAGTGCACAGCTATTTTGAATCACAGCTGAAACTAGAACCCAGGTCTTTTGTCTTCCATTCCAAGGTTCTTTATCCCATACTGTATAATTGAAAGTGAAGTGAAAGTGTTAGTTGCTCAGTCCTGTCTCACTCTTTGCAACCCCAAGGACTGTAGCTCCTTTGTCCATGGAATTCTCCAGGCAAGAATACTGAAATGGGTAGCCATTATCTTCTCCAGTGAATCTTCCTGACCCAGGGATTGAATCTGGGTCTCCTGTATTGCAAGTGGACTCTTTACCATCTGAGCCACCAGGGAAGTCCATAATTACATTGATTGAAAAGATTTATTGGCATATAATATAGAGAGAAGACTTCTTAAATTACAATTTTCATTCAGCTCTTTCTGTCATTAGTGCCGGTGTACTTATATATTCCAGAGTCACATAATTTCAAGAGAATGTGATGTACAGAGCAATGACATTTGAACCATTTTTTGAGTTCAACAGTAGTCATACTGGAATATTTTGTGCAAAGTAGACAATAATGTGAAAGATAAAGGGCAGAACATGTGAGTCACACTGCTGAGGAAATAAATCATTCTGTAGAAGGTTGAAAAAAGAAAAGAGAGAAAGAAACACAAACCCAGGACAACAGAGTTCAGTGTCTGGTGACAATGCAATCAATTTACAGTTCACACCGCTTTTCCACAGAGGGCAGTGGATAAAGATTGGTTCAGCCACCGTCTATTGAGTAAGATGTCCTACTGAGGAGGAAATTGAATGTCTCCTGTCAAACACATCCCAGGTTGGCTCTGATTTACCTAATAAATAGAAAACTTTCTCAAATAATAGTTTAGCTGGCAGTGAGCTGTTGTCAAGAAAGATGATAGTAGAGAGTCATTCCTCCCCCACAATCATTATTTTTTTCCTCATTATGTGCAAACCACTCTATTAATGTCCAGTGCCATTGAAGTTTGAGACAAAAGTAGTACTTTTTTGTTTCTGCATTAACTCTTTGATAAAGATGCACAGAACCATGTGACTTTTGGTTCTTGGCCAACACAAGATAACAGAAGAGGTTAGTGATGATTGCCATAAGTTATGATCATCTCTTTGTGAACCACTGAACAGGGAAATTGGGCAAAAAGGCAAGAGTTATGCTCCATTTCAGACTGAAAATTTAATATTCTTTTGACAATCCTGAAACTCTATTGTAAGGCCACTTTTCCCTCCTTTTCGGTGACACTGTCATCAAAAGATCACAAAGATTAGCTTCACAAACCCAGTGCTGAACTTACAACTGGAATCTGAGTATTTTTTGCCCTTTTAGAAAACAGTTTTTCAAACTCTTTGTTATTAACATACTTTCTTTTGATGCACATTATTTTACACTACAAAAATACGGAGAAAAAAGACAGTTCTGTGTAGTATTTTTATAATCAACTTCAGCTCCAGTCCTTCCATCAAGATGAAATTCATATAAAATAATTAACAAGGTCTAAATGAAATGTGATTTTAGGGCAAATGTTTCTCTCAGTGAACATTGCAAGTGGTTGCTGAGGGTAGGAGTCATTAAATACATTCCCAGTCAGAGGAAATCTTACATTAGCAATTTCTATCAACTCTTTTGCTATCCAAAAAGATGTCCTGATCAATGTAAATCAGAGGCTTGCATAATTGGTTCAGAGAGCAAAATTGAACCCCTTCTGTCCTCACTGTGAAATTTTCCACCACAGTTCAACAGTGGAATGAGATCACCCTCGGGTTCCTCCACATCAATACAACCAATTACATCAACCTCGGAGTGAGCTGAGCACCTGCCAGGGTGTAAACATGCGACAACGATGGGAGGAAGGGAGTCGTAAATAATTTTAGTACCAGATTACTTTCCTTCTGGGTCTTAGTTTCTTCTTCTGTAAAATGGAAGAGTTTCTTGAACTAAATACTGTTTAATGAATGCTGCACTCCAAGTCAGCAAATATAACCTTAACCTGTAATTCTGTAATGTTGACTCTGTGTTTGCTTTAATTTTTTAAACTACTTTTTTAAATTGAGTCATCCTTATATTTTAAATAGCTGAAAATTAGGAAAAATGAAAAAAAGATTTTGAAAGCTCATAATGTGCATATTCACAAACTTTTAATATTTACTGCATGTATTTTCAAACCTTTTATTCTGTGTTTATGAATAAATAATTAGATATATGTAAATATACACAACCATGTATATATATGCAAATTTTTAACATCCATTTTTTTCATGGAATAAATCACAAATATTTCTCCCTAATAGGAACAGAAGAAATATATAATTTTATATAACTTTAACTGCTGGAAAGAATTCAGTTATATAGATATACCATAATATATTTAACCAGTTCTCTATTAGTTAACATTTTAAGTTGCTTCAAGTTTTTAATTTTTACAAACAACTCGGTAGTGAACACTGTGTACATATGTCTTTACCTGCTTGAGCCAATTTCTGTGAGACAGAGACCAGTAAATAGAATTAATAGACCAGAACTTAAACACATCTGTAGGCATTATACTGTAAATCTATTGTATGGACTGTGGATACAATGTCAGGGGCAAGAAAAAGTCCATTTCTTTCCCCAGGGCCTCACTGATGTAGTCTAGGAACTATGGGAAATAGACTCAAGTTGTGTTTATATTAGCAAGTTTTTTAATAAGAATTTGTTTTGATTTTTCACCTTGAATTTGGAATTTACCAGTTTACTTAGGAATTACATGGAAATTACATCCATATAATTTCTGAAAGTGCCAGGTATACTTAAGATATTCAGCTTGGTAATATTACTATTCTCACCCCTTTTGTGAAGACACATGAACAGGTAATATCTGCTAAATCTTCCAGATATTTGATTTTAGTTGATGTGAATAGATCACATATTCAAACAATCCATGAAAGAATCTAAATTGACTGAATTTGCCAACATAGGTATGATCAGGTTAAGAACACACTTTAGTTTTTCCTTCATTTTTCTTTTCTTTCCTTTTTCTTTCCTTCACTTCTATAGCCTTTTCCTCTTTCTATTTTTAAAAAAATTTATTTATTTTTTAATTGAAGGAAAATTGCTTTACAGAATTTTGTTGTTTTCTGTCAAACATCAACATGAATCAGCCATAGGTGTACATGTGTCCCCTCGTATGCCTTTTTAAATAAAATACCAGTGATAAGACTGTGAAGTAAACCAAGCAAGGTTGGAAAGAGGGAGTTGAGTAATAAGGGGTGCTCTTGTAGCTAAGATGGTTAGGGAAGGCTTCTTGGAGGAGGTGGCAGGAATCTGAATGAAGGGAATATGTGAGGGAAGGTAGCCCCAAGCAGTGAGAGCAGCAAATGTTAAAAAATAAAAAACAGTTAAAAATATTTCTGGCATTTTTATGGAACAGCAGGAAAGCCAGTATATCTGACGTAAACAAGGGAAATAGTAGTTGAACCTGAGATACTGAGTTTTCATGTGTCAAGCAAAGATGTCAGTTAAACAATTGGATAGGCACTTAGGTTTCAGAGGGAACTAGAACCATGAGATTTTAAATTTGTGAGTCACATATGTAAATGAACCACCTGCAAAATTGTTGTAGGGTACAGCTTGAAACATGCCCATCAGGCATACACAAACATAGTTGTGATATGTGTAAATGGAGGAGTCGGTGTTTGTATCTGTGCAACTCCTCTGAGAGGCAGGCGCCAAGATTAAATTTCAGCATTCAAGAGATTCATTGGGGGAGAGGCCCAGGAAGGATACATGAGGAAGGAAACAGGAGGAGGTGGAGGGAAACTGCAGTATAGGTCTGTTTGCTAAGAAATGAGAAAGGAAAGGAAGGGGTTTGGTGTGGGAAGAGCCTTCATCTGCAGCACTGTTCTGCAAAAGTCTTAGCCAGACTGGTGGTGGGAGTCCCCAAGCACGTGCCTTCCACTGGAAGAGAGAGAGAGTCACATCAGATGAGAATGGCCCAGCTCTGGAACCCCTGCTGTGCTCTAAACACTGTCTGAGTGGCTCTGGGAGCACAGGACACGTACATGAAGGTCATGATACATCTGGGAAGATAGCAGTTAGAAGCTGTCAGCCAACTGCATGCTTCTCAGCTCTTCAAGAGAAAAGAGATCAAAGCGGCATGCTCCATGGCCATCACAGTGTTCAAAGTGCACTTCACTTTGTCAACCAATGCAGTCTTTTGGCCCTGGAAATATGCCAAGTAAACTTTTCTATTTACTCTCACTTAACTTGGAAATTTTCTCTTCAAGAAAATTAGAGATACCAAGGGAACATTTGATGCCAAGATAGACACAATAAAGGACACAAATAGACCTAACACAAACAGAAGGTATTAAGAAGAGGTGGCAAGAATACAGAGAAGAACTGTACAAAAAGATCTTCACAACCCAAATAATCATGATGATATGATCACTCACCTAGAGCCAGACTTCCTGGAATGCGAAGTCAAGTGGGCCTTACGAAGCATCACTATGAACAAAGCTAGTGGAGATGATGGAATCCTAGTTGTGCTGTTTCAAGTCCTAAAAGATGATGCTGTGAAAGTGCTGCACTCAATATGCCAGCAAATTTGGAAAACTCAGCAGTGGCCACAGGACTGGAAAAGGTCAGTTTTCATTCCAATCCCAAAGAAAGGCAATGCCAAAGAATGCCCAGACTATCACACAATTGTACTATCTCACACACTAGTAAAGTAATGCTCAAAATTCTCCAAGCCAGACTTCAACAGTATATGAACTGTGAAATTCCAGATGCCTAAGTTGGATTTAGAAAAGGCAGAGGAACCAGAGATCAAATTGCCAACATCCTTGAATTGTTGAAAAAGCGAGAGAGTTCCAGAAAAACATCTATTTCTGCTTTACTGATTATGCCAAAGCCTTTGACTGTGTGGATCACAAAAAACTGGAAAATTATTCAAGAAATGGGAATACCAGACCATCTGACCTGCCTTCTGAGAAATCTGTATGCTGGTCAAGAAGCAACAGTTAGAACTGGACATGGAACAATAGACTGGCTCCAAATCGGGAAAGGAGTACATCAAGGCTGTATATTGTCTCCCTGCTTATTTAGCTTATATGCAGAGTACATCATGAGAAACACTGAGCTGGATGAAGCACAAGCTGGAATCAAGATTGCCAGGAGAAATTTCAGTAACCTCAGATATGCAAATGACACCACCCTTATGGCAAAAAGCAAAGAAGAACTAAAGAGCCTCTTGATGAAAGTGAAAGAGCAGAGTAAAAAAGTTGGCTTAAAGCTCAACATTCAGAAAACTAAGATCATGGCATCTGGTCCCATCACTTCATGGCAAATATATGGGGAAACAGTGGAAACAGTGACAGACTTTAACTTTGGGGGGCTCCCAAATCAGCACAGATGGTGACTGCAGCCATGAAATTAAAAGATGCTTGCTTCTTGGGAAAAAGGTTATGACCAACCTAGACAGCATATTAAAAAGTAAAGACATTACTTTGCCAACAAAGGTGTGTCTAGTCAAAGCTATGGTTTTTCCAGCAGTTATATATGGATGTGAGAGTTGGACTATAAAGAAAGCTAAGTGCCGAAGATTTGATGCTTTTGAACTGTGGTGTTGGAGAAGACTCTTGAGAGTCCCATGGACTGCAAGGAGATCAAGCCAGTAAATCCTAAAGGAAATCAGTCCTGAATATTCATTGGAAAGACTGATGCTGAAGCTGAAACTCCAGTACTTTGGCCCCCTCATGTGAAGAACTGACTCATTGGAAGACCCTGATGCTGGGAAAGATTGAAGGCAGGGGGAGAAGGGGACGACAGAGGATGAGATGGTTGGATGGCATCACCAACTCAATGGACATGAGTTTGAGTAAACTTCAGGAGCTGGTGATGGACAGGGAGGCCTGGCATGCTGTAGTCCATGGGGTTGCAAAGAGTTGGACACAACTGAGTGACTGAACTGAACTCAGAAATGAATAAAGCTCTGGTATGGGTTGAAGATTTTCTGATTGATCACTCCATGACGTAATGAGGTTGAATGAGATTGTTGTCACGTAATATTAGAAGAATGAATGGATGGAAACTGAGGCATTTCATAATAGTCTTTTGACCTCCAAGCAGAAGGTGAAAGTGATGTGGCTGCACCAGCCAGAAAATATGCAAAGAAATCATGATTATTGAGAATAGTTGAGAATTAAGAAATTCTGAAAGAGATAAGTGAAAGAAAGACCAGTACACATCTCACCATTCAGTCTTTCATTCTGCCCATACAGATAAAAGCCAGCCTAGGTGCTAAAGTCATTTCTCTTCTTGTCAGCCTTAGCTATAGTTTCAATAGCATCTAGCGTTATTGGCCTGGTATTTCTATCAACCAAAGTTGGGCCTAAGAGCCTAGCAGAGTTGCTCTGAAAGTAACATTATTACAGGAAAATGGGGCGCAAATCTGCAAGTATGATTTATTTCAACTCACAAGTAAAGTCAGTAGACTAAAAGAATTCTGTTACTACTCAGTGCTGGCCAGATATTTTGTGGCCCAGTTTCCTAACATCACCTTAGAAAGGATTGATTTTTTTTTCTCTTTTCTACCAGTGATATCCACCTAGTTTAATCTCACACACTTTAGCTTAGCAGTCTTCTTCAGGACAGAGGAGAAAAGGGAAGAGGATGCACAGTAAGCCCATGAATGTCGATCAGACTGCCAGGATTTGACTTCTGACTTCACCACTTACTATGAGACTTTGGGCAAGTGATTCCACCTCTCCACACCTTGGTTTCATTGTCTGTAAAATGGGGATTATATAGTATGCCTCTTATTCTTTGCTGAAAGGATTTAAAAAATTATACATGTATAGTACATTAGAGTAGAAACTGGTCCCTAGTAAGTATTTTGTAAAGTTACCTGCAAATATTACATAGTTTTGATTAAAAATAGACATTTACCCCAACAATCAATTCCCCTAAAAGTATTTCTCTGATAAGCTTGCNTATACATGTATAGTACATTAGAGTAGAAACTGGTCCCTAGTAAGTATTTTGTAAAGTTACCTGCAAATATTACATAGTTTTGATTAAAAATAGACATTTACCCCAACAATCAATTCCCCTAAAAGTATTTCTCTGATAAGCTTGCCATTTTGCCATTAAACATCAGAAGTTTTTAACAAAAAAGAAGGACTTGGGAGAACTGGCTGTGGTCTTGATACCGTTCCTGTCTCCTTCGCTCGCAGGAAGTAGTCCCAAAAACCTCCATGGGGCAAAGTTTGTAAGGAGGGAAACAATGATCCCAACACACTGTAATCCTGTCTTCCAGGAGGTTTTTGGTCTATACTGCTGATGCTTTGTAGATGTTACATTTCAGTTATACTGAGCCATGTTAATCAAAATACTACCATGGACAGGTATTACTTGTGCATGAACAGGAACCGGACAATTCCTTCTGCTACTTTGGAGAACAAAATGAAGCCTGCATTTTCATCTTATTTTTGTATTAGTAATTCATCTTAAATTGCACCTGGCAGGCCATTAATGGGAGCCAGCTTCATGGATCTGCATTCGTGGAAGTGAGAGCCTAACTGATTCATTATCTAAAATCAGCACATAATGAGGGGTTGATTTACTTATATGGTTATCTCCTCCATATCTTAAGACTGGCTCTCTTTGTGTCTCTGTTTAGGCCTTGCCTGACTCACATTGAACTGACACCCACCCACTGCAGTGAAATTTGCATTTAGACATCCACACATTAATATTTTAACCACCGTACACATCGCTTATTTTTTTCTCCTTTAAAATATTATCCAACTATTCTTCTTAAGTGAAAAGTCAAGCAGTAGCAAAGATATTAATGGCAGAGATGCCCAGCCTCTAATGGAACAGAGGACAGGATAGTGTATAAGAGAAAAATAAACTATGGTACCCTTGCTCCCATGCAGACCAACAGTAGCCTGAGTCACGGCTTTCTGGGACATCACTGAACTATGGGTACCTGCAGCCTCTTGATCTTTCTCTCTTACTCTGATGACTCCATTATTACACTCCAAAGCTTGTCAGTTTAAAGAATATTCATCTTAGCATTCCTTGGCAAGGAGAATACTTCTGTATTTAAAATAATAATGATAATTTAGCCAAACCCTATTCTATGAAATCTCTATATTTCTACATTCCCAGTGAAGATGTGTATCAACATGCAGGAACTCTTTTTTAAAACTAAGGAAGTCTGGCAAAGCAAGGAGGGGTGTCATCTTGACAGCACAGATGCGATCCTGTTGCTGACCAGTTGCTCAGCCTTGTGCATGCTCTCTGCCCTGGTCAGATGTTCCGCTTCTCTGGGAGACAGCTTTCCAGTCCCTGGGAAGGGACCGTCAGTCATTATCCATGGGTCAGAATTTCCAGCAATGCTGGAGGAAACATTTTGATTAATGCCTACATGGTGACCTGGGATGATGCCAAGGGCTAAAAAATTGTGGTGAAAATGGGATAAGGAGTAATCTTTTTTTTCTATAACCTTGGTCATTGTCCTTTTTGTGGCTCTTATCATGAATTCTAAACTTATTCCACAGTATTAAAATCCAGTCTCAAACGTTATTATTAATGAGCTCCTGTATCCTGAAAACAATGAGACAATGCTGTTTTGAGCCCCTGAAACGTAGAGTGTTAGGGGTTTATATACTTTTTTTTCTTTTTCTTTTTTTCTGAAGACTCAAAGAGAACTGATTTCATTTGGCCAAAAGAGCCATTAATAGTAGACAAAGTAAGGAAGGTTTTACTTCCTTCCTGATTTTGATGTGCTTTCAAGAGGCTTTTTAAGATATCTTTATCTAAATATTTTTGAGTGGATGTTGAGCACATAAGAAGGTCTGTTTGTTGTTGTTCAGTCACTGTCACGTCCAGCTCTGTTCTGACCCCATGGACTGTAGCCCACCAGGCTTCTCTGGCCGTGGGGTTTCACAGGCAAGAATACTGGAGTGGGTTGCCATTTCCTTCTCCAGGGGAGCTTCCCGATCCAGGGACTGAATCCATATCTCCTGTATGGCAAGTAAATTATTTACCACTGAGCCACTTGGGAAGCCCCATGAAGGTCTGTTAGGAGTTTTGATAAAAACGTTTACCAACCTAGAATGGCAAGAGCTGTTGAATTCTTCAATTGTAATGATTAGAGCGGTGTTCTTTCAGGTGGTGGTCTAAACTCCTTTCTGTATATGAATATGTATTAATAAAAAGCAATGAATCTTATCTATAGATTCTGATGTGTAAGAATCATTCGTTTTCTTTCTCAAGAAAAAAATGAAAAAAATATTTTACTCCTCTGATATGATGAGAGGGGAACTTAACTTCCTTGCATATGTTCCAAAAACCCATAATCCCAATCTTAATCATGAGAAAGACATCAGAAAAATTCCACTGAGGGGTTTTCTATTCTGCTCAAGACTGTCAAGATTACGAAAAACAAAGGGAAAGTGAGAAATTCACAGAACAGAGAAGACTGGGGAGACGTGCCAACTAAACACAGCATGATACCTGGACTGATCCTGGAACATTAGGGGATATTAGTGGAAAAATGAGCAAAATCCAAATAAAAATTTAGATACTAGTGATGTACCAAAGTCCATTTCTTAGTTTTGACAAATGTTTCTTGGTAAGGTAAGATGGTAGTGATAGGGAAGTTGGTGAGGTATATATGGAACCTCTATTCTCCTGGCAGTTTTTCTGTAAATAAAAATGTTTTTGAAAATTAAAACCCAACTCTAGCCCTCATTCTACTGGCCTGGCTGGAAATTCAGTCCTGTCATTATTGAAGCTCCTATGCCCACAAGGCGTCAGGTTTTCTGCCTAATGAAGTTAGTATTAACGCCATCTTTGTCTACACCCACAAGGCCTCATAAAACTAACAACTCTGTTGTTTGGGGAGAACAGACAAGAGTGGAAATCCCAGAGCTAGGGTTCTTTTTCTTAAGTGTACCTGAAAGTTATGCCCTGAAGGCTTTGAGTCCATCTGTAAGAAACCACACCTGGGCCTCCTGATTTCCTTCCACTTCCCAGTCTAAACTTGGGTGGAAAAAAAAAAAAAAAGAAGCAGCTCTCTTTTCTCCCTGTCCTCAAGGCAACTACCTCTCCTTCCCACTTCCTGGAAATAACTAGCATCCTATTTTCCCTGAGCTCAGACTTTCTCAAAAAGCTTCACTTTCCTGCCATTACCTATGCAGCCCTGCAAAATTCCTTAGCACAAGGAATGCATAGACTCTGGCTANAAAAAAAAAAAAAAAGAAGCAGCTCTCTTTTCTCCCTGTCCTCAAGGCAACTACCTCTCCTTCCCACTTCCTGGAAATAACTAGCATCCTATTTTCCCTGAGCTCAGACTTTCTCAAAAAGCTTCACTTTCCTGCCATTACCTATGCAGCCCTGCAAAATTCCTTAGCACAAGGAATGCATAGACTCTGGCTGCTTGCTTGGAATAGGTAGGAGGAAAACTGCAGCAAAAATAAATACAAATTAATATATAAATAAATCATCCTGCCACTTGTGTAATTGCAAACTACTTTGTTACAGTGGCCTAGTAGCTTATTTGAAGGAAGTACACATAGTTGGGATCCCCCGCACGTCTGCCTTCAACCTTTATCTTTGCAGTGCAAGAAGCTGATACCTGTATAGCTCTCCTCTTGCCTTGGGGCACTTCCTTTCTTGAGTCTGGAGTTGCTAGCATCTTTCTGCTCCAAGAAGAGTGACAAGCCCTGTCTACTTTTCCTACCTTGCTCTTCTCTGAGGCAAGAGACTTAGTGAGATCACTCAAGGCACAGGGAAGCCTTAAGGCCAAGCAGAGAGCAAGCCCAGCAAGAATGCAAACAGAGCCGGCAAGTG
Source organism: Oreotragus oreotragus (assembly GCA_006410675.1). NCBI lineage: Eukaryota > Metazoa > Chordata > Mammalia > Artiodactyla > Bovidae > Oreotragus > Oreotragus oreotragus. Next base: position 15,423 of record SJYX01020857.1, read on the forward strand.
TTGGTGCCGAGAGGAGGTCACAGTAGAGAAAGGTCCAGAGAAGAGAATTAAGGGAGAAGAGAGGGCTCTGAAAAGGGGCAGAGACCCTGGCTGATCTGGGGAAGACAGAAATGGAGCAGATCCCTGAGGCTTGGCAAGGTCAGTGAAAGAGGTATAAACGAGTCACTGTCAGTTTTTATAGGAACAAAAAGTTTCCTAAGTTCTTGAAATCCTAAAATCCTTTAAGTTTGTCAAGGTTAATTGAAGAGTGAATCAATGTTCACAACTTTTTAGCTGTAAAAATGGAGCTCCTTATGTTAAGTAGAAGCTTTTGGCTGATGATGAGTCCAAGATCAACACTGCAAGTAGCCCCTTCAGAGAGTGGTCATGGTCACTTCTCAAGAGACACGTGTCACAAATTGTGGGGAAAAATTGTTGTTTTCCTCATTTATGTTCCTAACATTTGTGAAGTCTGGCTGGAGCAAGAGAATAAATGGAAGTCTACATACAATAGCTCTAAATGTTTAAAAGCTGTAAATCAGTCTGAGGTGAAGGTGAAGGTGAAGAGTCGCTCAGTCGTGTCTGACTCTTTGCGACCCCGTGGACTATAACCTATTAGGCTTCTCCGTCCATGGGATTCTCCAGGCAAGAATACTGGAGTGGATTGCCATTTCCTTCTCCAGGGGATCTTCCCAACCCAGGGATTGAACCCAGGTCTCCCACATTGGAGGCAGACGCTTTAACCTCTGAGCCACCAGGGAAGTCTGACCAGGTATCAAATAGAACAATTGGTCCTGCTGCCTGGGCAAATAAATCTTCATTATGCAAAATCAAAGATACATGAAAAGGTAACGTCTTCATTTGTTGAACAGTTTGTGGAATAGCAGAAACAGCTGGATTTAATTATTGTTGAGTACTGTTCTGGGTTGTTCTGTTAAGACAGTGATATTTGTTTGAGTAACAGACAAGATTCTTAAAGTATATGTATCTATTGCAAAAATTGTTTTTCTGGTTTCATTGCAACAAAATGTTATAATTTAATTTTCATTTATTTTGCATTTTGGTGACAGTAATAAGCTAAAGAATTTAAAAAATGAAAGGTGATAGCTTAATTTTAAATATATTGCATCAGAAATACAAATTAAATGTAAAAGTTGAACTTATAATCATTTTTAAATGCATGCAGAAAGTTTTCTTAATTATCTAGAAGTATTTATAAAATTGAGTCAAAATATTAATCATAATTATAAATCATAACTAAATTATTTTTAAGCTAAAGTCATATAATGTTTTATTTCAATTAAGTTATCCTTAATAACTT
>SJYX01020859.1:0-15395 GCA_006410675.1 Oreotragus oreotragus
TCCAAGGAGTAAGCATCTTTTAATTTCATGGCTGCAGTCACCATCTGCAGTGATTTTGGAGCCCAAGAATAGAAGCAAAAATCAAGAGAGAAAGGCAAACTTACCCAACTGAACACAGTTGCAGAGAATAGAAAGGAGAGATAAGAAGGCCTTAAGTTAACAGTGCAAAGAAGTAGAGGAAAACAATAGAATGGGAAAGACTAGAGATCTCTTCAAGAAAACTGGAGTTATAAAAGAACATTTCATGAAAGGATGGGCACGATAAAGGACAGAAATGGTAAGGATATAACAGAAGTCAAAGAGATTAAAAAGAGGTGACAAGAATACACAGAAGAACTACACAACAAAGGTCTTAATGAAGATAATAACCACAATGGTCTGGTCACTCACCTAAAGTCCGATATCCTGGGATGTGAAGTCAAGTGGGCCTTAGGAAGCATTACTACAAATAAGGCTAGTGAAGGGGCTGGAATTCAAGCTGAGCTATTTCAAATCCTAAAAGATGCTGCTGCTAAAGTGCTGCACTCCATAAGTTAACAAATTTGGAAAACTCAGCACCGGCTACAGGACTGGAAAAGGTCAGTTTTCATTCCAACCTCAAAGAAGGTCAGTGTCAAAGTATGTACAAACTACCGTACAATTGTGCTCATTTCGCATGCTAGTAAGGTTATACTCAAAATCCTTAAACCTAGGCTTTAGCGTATATGAACTGAGAACTTCCAGATGTACAAGCTGGATTTAGAAAAGGAAGAGGAACCCCATCAAACGGACAACATACACCGGATCATAGAGAAAGCAAGGGAATTCCAGAAAAACATCTACTTTTGCTTCACTGACTACCCTAAAGCCTTTGAATGAAGATTGCCAGGAGAATTATAAACAACCTCAGATATGCAGATGATACCACTCTACTGGAAGAAAGTAAAGAGGAACTAAAGATCCTGTTGATGAAGGTGAAAGAGGAGAGTGAAAAAGCTGGCTTAAAATTCAACATTCAAAAAACGAAGATAATGGCATCAAGTCCCATCACTTCATGGCAAACGGAGAAAAAGTGGAAGCAGTGACAGATTTGATTAGACTGACACCATTGATTTCTACCTTCAAAAATCTATCAATACTCTTCAGATATTTCCAGTTCCTTCAAATAGTATAATGAATTTAGTTAAATCTTAATATAATCTATTATTTTTTATCCTTTTATCATTCTTTAGAAAGAATAATATTCATAGATTTACTTTCCCAAGTATAAGAAGTCTGGATATAAACAAATCAAAATTTATTCCACCTGACAGCAGTCTTTCAGGTCACCATCCAAATCTCCTCAATTTAATTTGAGTTTTAGAAACTATCGCCAAGATCAACCCTCTCTGGCTATTTTAGTCATCTGTACTTACTTTACTTATTTTTTTTTTAATGAATAGTGTGCTACTTTCTTTCATCTGCTGTTTTTCATCTGTATAAGCACTCTATGTATGCAGAATGAGTTATAGTAACTACAGAAATAATAACAATGGCTAATGTACCAAGTAGTGCTCAAAGCTCTTTATATAATAACTCAATTCTCACAATTTCATTCGTTACTACTACCCCATTTGGAACTCTGAATGCAGGGTTTCAAAGAATAGCAAAAAGAGATAAGAAAGCCTTCCTAAGTGAACAATGAGAAGAAGTAGAGGAAAACAATAGAATGGGGAAGACTAGAGATCTCTTTAAGAAAATCAGAGATACCAAGGGAACATTTCCTGCAAAGATGGGCACAATAATGGACAGAAACGGTATGGACTTAATAAAAGCAGAAGATATTTAGAGGTGGCAAGAATATACAGAACTATACAAAAAAGATCTTAATGACCCAGATAACCCTGATGATGTGATCACTCACCTAGAACCAGACATCCTGGAGTATGAAGTTTGAGCCTTAGGAAGCATCACTATGAACAAAACTAGTGGAGGTGATGGAATTCCAGTTGAACTATTTCAAATCCTAAAAGATGCTGTCAAAGTGCTGCACTTAATATCCCAGGAAATCTGAAAACTCAGCAATGACCACATGATTGCAAAAGGTCACTTTCCATTCCAATCCCAAAGAACAGCAATGCCAAAAAATGTTCAAACCACTGTGTAACTGCACTCATTTTTACATGCTAGAAAGGTAATGCTCAAAATCCTTCAAGCTAGGCGTCAACAATATGTGAACTGAGAAACTTCCAGATGTACGAGTTGGATTTAGAAAAGGCAGAGAAACCAGAGATCAAATAGCCAACATTCACTGGATCATAGAAAAAGAAAAAGAATTCAAGAAAAACATCTACTTCTACTTCAATGACAACATTAAAGCCTTTGACTGTGTGGATCACAATAAACTGCAAAATTCTTAAAAGAGGTGGGAATTCCAGACACCTTCCCTGCCTTCTGAGAAACCTGTCTGCAGGACAAGAAGCAACAGTTAGAACTGGACATGGACAATGGATTGGTTCAAAATTGGAAAAGGAGTACATCAAGGCTATATAATGTCACCCTGACTATTTAACTTATATGTAGAGTACATTATGCGAAACGTCTGGCTGGATGAAGCACAAGCTGGAATCAAGATTGCCAGGAGAAATATCAATAACTTCAGATATGCAGATGGCACCACCTTTATGGAAGAAAGTGAAGAGGAACTAAAGAGCCTCCTGATGAAGGTGAAAGATGAGAATGCAAAAGCTGACTTAAAATTCAGCATTCAAAAGACGAAGATCAAAGCATCTGGTTCCATCACTTCATGGCAAACAGATGGGGAAACAATGAAAACAGTGACAGATCTTATTTTCATGGGCTCCAGAATTACTGTGGATGATGATTGCAGCCATGAAATTAAAAGGCGTTTGCTCCTTGGAAGAAAAACTGTGACAAACCTAGACAACATATTAAAAAGCAGAGACATTACTTTGCCAACAAAGGTCCATACAGTCAAAGCTATTGTTTTCCAGTAGTCATAAAGGGACCATAGAGAAAGCTGAGCACTGAAGAATTGATGCTTTTGAACTGTGGTGTTGGAGAAGACTCTTGAGAGTCCCTTAGAATGCAAGATCAAACCAGTCAATCCTAAGGGAAATCAGTCCTGAATATTCATTGGCAGGACTGATGCTGAAGCTGAAGCTTCAATACTGTGGCCAGCTGATGCAAAGAGTCGACTCATTGGAAAAGACTCTGATGCTGGGAAAGACTGACAGCAGGAGAAGGGGACGGCAGAGGACAAGATGGTTGGATGGCATCACAAACTCAAAGGACATGAATCTGAGCAAGCTCTGGGAGATGGTGAAGGACAGGGAAGCCTGGCATGCTGCTTGCTGTCGACGGGGTAGCAAAGAGTCAGCCACGACTGAGCGACTAAACAACAACAACAAATTATCCCATTTGGGCTTCCCAGGTGGCACTAGTGGTAAAGAATGTGCCTGCCGATGCAGGAGACAGAAAATCCCCTGGAGAAGGGAATGGCTACCCACTCCAGCATCGTTTCCTATAGAATCCCATGGACAGAGGAGCCTGGCAGGCTACCATCCATAGAATGGCAAAGAGTTGGACAGGACCAAAGTGACACAGCTGCTGCTGCTGCTGCTGCTGCTAAGTCGCTTCAGTCGTGTCCGACTCTGTGCGACCCCATAGACGGCAGCCCATGAGGCTCCCCCGTCCCTGGGGTTCTCCAGGCAAGAACACTGGAGTGGGCTGCCATTTCCTTCTCCAATGCATGAAAGTGAAAAGTGAAAGGGAAGTCGCTCAGTCGTGTCCGACTCTTAGTGACCCCATGGACTGAGGCCCACCAGGCTCCTCCATCTGTGGGATTTTCCAAGCAAGAGTGCTGGAGTGGGGTGCCATTGCACCCATGCATTATTCCATTTAATGGATGAGAAAACTGTGGCTAACACAAAAAGAGATTAAGTAACTTATCCCAGGTCACAGAGCTAGTAAATAAAAATGCTGGAATTCAAATTCAGGCAGTTTCTGGCTCATACACGTGAAATTTTTTCCTAATATTGCCGATATTCTTCCTTTCTGCAATTTTCCATTCAATTTGTTACTTCTGACACATAATTAATAATTTAAAATCCAAGATCTATCTAGTGACAGTTTCTTTTCTAATTTCTCTCACTGCTTCTAAGTTTAGGAAATCATCCTTTTGGAAATTTAATACTGAATGACTCCAGGCAAAAAGATTAACTACTTATGTGTCAAATAGGTGACAAGGGTCTAAAAATTCTTTTTAAAATAGTTAATCAATTACCATATCAGTTACTGATTAACCCTCCTCATCTCTAATTTATCCTTAACATGACAACTCAGTGTGAAGCTTCATGGTTTAAACAACATGGGTTTTGGAAACAGGAAGATTAAGTTTGAATCCAGACTCTATAACTTAAAACAATTCATGTGTTATCTAACCATTCCAAGGCTCAGTTACTTTATTTGTAAATCAAAACAAAAAACCTTAGGCTTTAAATAACTATAGTACATGAGAGTTGGTAAAATCCGATTATTAAATAAATATTATACTATGTTGTTACATAAAAGGATCTATTTCTAGATTTTTCAAAATAGAACATCTATTGAATGCTTTTAAAATTTTATTTTGATTTTTATTTAAATTAATTTCATGCCGAGCTACATGGCTTGCGGGACCTCAGCTCCCTAACCAGAGATTGAACCCAGGTCACTGCAATGAAAGCTCTAAATCCTAACCACGAGGCCACCAGGTAACTCTCCATTTCTGGATTTATTGTCTCATTAAAACATTATTTTACCCTTCTACCTGTACCATACTATCTTTATGATTTGATTGCAGCTTTATTATTTTGCTAACCAGTCCTAAATCATTAATCCTTACTCAAATTTTTCATTCCTAAAGTAATCCTTTCAGTTTAATCATCAAGCTCCAAAAGAGCCTATTTATATTTTAACTGGCATTCAATTAAATTAATAGAGAATAAGTATCACTGCAATAGTCAAATTTAGCCTTCTAAGAACACAGAATTCTATCATTTTCCTCCCTGTGTGCCATTCTTTCAGTATTTCAGAATTTACAAAGCAAGTCAGTGTTCACCCTATTCACAGTAATTGACATGACGGCAGTGACAAGCCTTGCCTGTTTACCTCCTCCAATTTAAACAGGAAAGAATATTTAGCTCTAACAATGCTAATGATTTACCTCTATTGGTGTTGTTTCAGGAATCTCTCTAAGAATCACAATACAACGCTTATGACTTGGTCTCACTTTCTCACCCTTCTCATCCACTTGCACCATGGGAGAAGCTGAAATTTAAAAAAAATTTCATTCAAAAGTGAAAAAGTGATAATTCCATTAAAAAACTATTCATTTCAATTTTCAACTAAATGAATCAGCAGAGGCTAACATCTTAAAAAAATTAAGTGGTAGATTCAAAGATTACAGTTACGATAAAATACCTTGAGATTGATATGCAAAGAACACCGTCCAATGTTAATCACTGAATAAATATTCAGAGTACTTGCTCTGTCACTTGGCACAGAGTTGGAGTTGAAAAGAAGCCTTCTTAAGAGTATTTGGTAATTATTTCTCATAAGGTATTTCCCTATATACAATTACTGAATTCAAGTCAAGTCAATGTACCCTCACTAGCTAAACACTACTCTGGGAAGTGTAACAAGCTTTGACATGTGAAGAAATCTTCTTCAAGTCTGAGAAGCACTTAAACCAATAATTATATAGAAATCATTACAAACTTTCTGTGATTTTAACATATTTACTCTCACTTACTACTACAGAGACCCAGAAGCCATCTTTTAGATGCTGCTTTTGAGTAATACTGAATAAAGGTAGTACCACAAGCCAAAACTTTTATTTCTAATATCTTCAAAGGATAATATTCCACATCTCCCTGCACAAGCAAGTAGAGAGAATAAAAGCAGTTGTTAAGGAAGGCTTGTTTATAAATCCTAGGTTTCAGCCCTTGGAGGTAGGAGATTCTGTCTCTTGGCCAATTCTTTAAATGCTGACAAGACTGGGTCATTTTAAGAAATTATCTTTCCAAGTAATCAGAGATTTAATAAATATCTTTATTCCTCTGAGAATGGAAATCCCTACTCTTATGTAAAACTATTACTGGACTTTCTGTGTTTAACTTTTAATCATCTCAAACAAATTTCATTTAAAAGTGAAGATCTGTCTTTACTCAAGTAGTTAACAAAACCCATAAAAGAGAAGTTACCAAGAAATGCTGATGTAAGACACAATTACCACCAAAAATTCTTAAACCTCAATCTAAAAATATAAACTCTTTACCAAACTTTAGAGCAGCGTTTGTTAAACTGGAGGTCGCAACTCTCTAACAGGTTGTGAAAACAAATTCAGAATAAAAGAAATGAACTCATTTCAAGCATTCAGTACTAAATAATATAATTAACATTTCAGTTCTGTATATGTACTGTGTCTATCAGGTTATGCCATGAAGTTTACTTCTTACTGTTTTCAAGAAACACATTGCTTTAGAGGGTGGGTAACAATACATAAAGCGTTTTAACAGCCAAAAAAACTGAGGTTTAACTGCTTATACTTAAGTAAATGGGTATCAAGATGAACAACCAAGGTAGAGAATTGATATAGATACGTATCAGTCAATAAAAACAGAAAAATTATTAGCACAGAATAACAAAAAACATGGAGTTAAAAACAATTTCCTATACAATCAAATCAAAAGAATATTTAATTTTTGATTTTAAAAGTAAAGTAAAAGGTATGATTTACATACATCTCAAAACTTCAAGAATTAGGTCAGGGTCTGTGGTCAGTTTTTTAATTTCTTCCATGTTAGCAACTGTCCAAATTGGGATGAACTGATCACTGTCCATTTGAGATATCAGGTAAAGATCCTTTGACAAATTTTCTCTGAAAGGAATAAGAGAAGTACAGTCCTATAAAACAAACTTTAAAAAGCACCTAAAGAAAAGAGATGCATTATTTACTTTTATCACTAAATCTAGGAAAACAAAATTATACTATCAGAAATAGCAAGGTAAACTATGAAAATACATAACATGCAACAGATACATTTTAACAACTTCTGGCAAGTTTCTGGATCCCTATATACACTGGGTCCAACAGTTTTGAACAAGGGAGTTTATCAAATTATACTGATATGCAAAAAGGCTTAAAGTGTTATCACAAAATATTACATAGTTTTGTTCCATCATACTTTATCACTGATGTTAGAACATAGTGCAAGCCATGAGTTGGATCATGAGGGACTTTAAATTTTTTAATGTTTTTCACTATCAATAGGTCCATTTGACTTTTAAACTTAAATAATAAAGCTAAAATAACAAATTTAAATCATTTTAAATTAAGACAAAAGATTTTGTCTCATACATTTTTAAAAAAGGAAAACACACTCTTACACATAAAATCTTGTTTAACAAACTGAAGGAGAATCAAATTGTCTTATAATTTACATTAATTCTTTCAAACAGTATGGTTATAGATAGCTACAAATCTTTGCTTAAAAATCGTCTCAATGACCACCCTATTTAAAATTAAAACCACACAAGCATTCCTGTTTCAACTCCTCCTTTGCTTACTCATCTCTACTTTTATCCATTCCACACTGCAGGTGAATTCTTTACCATCAGCGCCACCAGGGAAGCCCAAGAATACTGCAGTGAGTAGCCTATCCCTTCTCCAGGGGATCTTCCTGACCCAGCAATCGAACTAGGGTCTCCTGCATTGCAGGCAGATTCTTTACAGCTGAGCTAGTAAGGAAGCCCACTCTTTGCAACTGTTTGGACTGCAGCCCACCAGGCTCCTCAGTCCAAGGGGATTCTCCAGGCAAGAATACTAAAGTGGGTTGGCAAGCCTTCTTCCAGGGGATCTTCCCAACCCAGGAATAGGTCTCTTACATCTCCCACGTTGGCATTAGGGTTCTTTCACCACTAGTGACACCTGGGAAGACTTAGTGCCTGGTAAAGAGTAGGGTCAAGGCCTTTACATTCAAATTATATTAAAATTGGACTTCCCTGGTGGTACAGTGGATAAGAACCTTGCTAATGCAGGGGACATGGGTTCGATCCCTGGTCTGCAAAGATCCCACATGCTGTGGAGCAACTAAGCCCGTGCAACCACAACTACTGAACCCGAGTGCTGTCACTACTGAAGCCTGTGCTCCAGAGCCGGTGCTTCGCAACAAGAGAAGGCACCACAATGGGAAAGCCACACAGTGCAACAAAGAATAGCCCCCACCTGCCACAACTAAATAAAGTCCGTGTGCAGCAACAAAGACACACACAAACCAAAATAATCAAATAACCATTAAAATTTTAATAAATATTAAATAAAGTCATTTTAATTTATTTAATAAAATTAATATATTAAAAATTATACTAAAATAGAGTATTAATCACTTTAAGGTTACATCTGTCAACAAATAGCAGTTATTTGTCTTGGGGGGAAAAAGAATATAGAGGATAACAGTGACAAATTCACTTCAGCACAAAAGAAAGGACATTAGAACGTACTGTCTTATTCCTTAAGAACCTGAAAACAAGACTACTGGAAACATGAGTACAACTAAAAGACTGTATTTTAAATCGACTGAGACTTTCAGCAGGTCTATTCTTATAAAACAGAATGGCATACCCTTAAAGAAACCATACCTTGTCAGAAGTTAAGTCAAGTTAATAGATATATAATATCTAGGATTACGACTAATACCTAATATCGTTCAGTCGCTCAGTCGTGTCTGACTCTGTGACTTCATGAACTGGAGCACTCCAGTCTTCCCTGTCCTTCACTATCTCCCGGGATTTCCTCAAACTCATGTCCTCTGAATCAGTGATGCCATCCAACCATCTTATCCCCTGTCATCCCCTTCTCCTCTTGCCCTCAATCTTTCCCAGCATCAGCATCTTTTCCAATGAATCAGCTCTTCCGATCAGGTGGCCAAAGTATTGGAGCTTCAGCATCAGTCCTTCCAATGAATGTTCAGTGTTGATTTCCTTTAGGATAGACTGGTTTGATCTCCTTGCTATCCAAGGGATTCTCAAGAGTCTTCTTCAGCACCAGTTCAAAAGCATCAATTCTTCACTGCTCAGCCTTCTTTATGGTCCAACTCTCACATACGTACATGACTCTGGAAAAACCATAGCTTTTTCGGACCACTGTGGGCAAAATGATGTCTCTTGCTTTTTAATACACTATCTGGATTTGTCACAGCTTTTCTTCCAAGGAGCAAGCGTCTCCTAATTTTGTGAATGCAGTCACCATCTGCATTGATTTTGGAGCCCAAGAAAATGGAATCTGACACTGTTTCCACTTTCCCCCCATCTATTTGCCATGAAGAGATAGGACCTAATACTTAATATGTTAATGACTAAATCTAATATGTCTCAGTGGCAAGTTTGCTGAGCTACAAATCTCAAATGCCCAGCCAGTGTGAACTGTTTCGTAGTTCTGAGTAGCATGTGGTAGATCATGATAAGCTACAGCTCATGTTGCAACAATTAAAAAAGCTTGGGTAGATTACCAAAAAGTCATGTTTTTGGTGATAGAGGAAAGCTGTGGAAGCTACAAGGACAAAATGAAATTCTAGGAAGATGATGTTTCTTTTCCGAGGATATGTGCAGATCCTGGACCAGAAGGAAACTAGCAGAGCTTTGTCTCAGGCATTTGCACAGGGTTAGGGTTAGGAGCCTCCAACACACAGCTAATTTTCCTCCATATGACATTTATTGAGTTCTAAGGAGGAAGATGGGAGGCTGGGAGCCAGGCTGAAAAAGCAGAGTAGAATCTTTGTGGTCCTGTGGCAGGCCCAATGGAAGAAGGAACCTTGCATCAAACCTAAGATAGGTCTTCTTGATAAGACATCTGCCAGATTTTGAAGCTGTACAAAATAAGAGGCTAAAGAGCTCATCTCAAACCTCTGAACAATGGAACTAAATCTCCCTTGGTGTTTCAGGACTGAGCTGACAGAAAACTGCGTTTCCAAATCAAAAGCCTAAGAGGGTCACGACAAAAGAACAGAGATAAATCAGAGGTAGAACGAGTGTATTTAAAATGGCTGCTCAGCCCTGACTCAGCTCAATTCCTGACTAGATTAAAGAAATCAATCTGCTACTGCCAACCAGAAGAAAGCTCAAACCTTCTCTAGAGAGAAAAATTATGGCACTTGCAGCTTCTAGTTTCTTTTTATATGGTGTGGCCAGCATATGTAGTGTCCAAATTATAATCAAAATGCATAAGACATGCAAAAAGGGCAGAAGCTGTGAATAGAGAATTAAGAGGAAAAAAAACTCAAGAAATATAGGCAAACAAACAAATGATCCAGTTAGTAGGCAAAGATTTTAAAATAACTACACTAAGTATGTTACACAATATGAATTGCATCACAGATGCAAATGACTAGAGAAAAGCCACCGGTCTTTTATAGAACTAGGGCCTATACTAGACTACCAAGGCAAAGAATAAAATGGAGAAGAAAAGGGAAATATTCAAGATGAATCAATTAAACCCTAGTTAATATGTATTCTATATAAAGAAATAAACAAGTCTGACAAATCCAGGCTGCTAGCTTAAAAAACTGGTTTACTAGTCCTCCTCTGAAAAATAGAAGACAGTACACTGCAAGAATATCCAACTTCTATCTCTTCTGGAAGGGGAAGTTCTACGAATTGAAATTTTATACATCTAAGCTATAAATATATCTACATAATTCTGAATTCTTATCTGTAAATAAGATATCTTAAAATGTTTGCCTTTCCCAAGAAATAATTGGCAATATAAATTCTATACCCCTATAAATAAAAAGAGAAAAATTCTATACCCGTCTTATCAAACAATCTTATTAAGTCATTAAAAAAAGAACTCCATGATCAAATGTTGTAGGAGCAAACTACAACTATAATTAAGCGATAACTTAAGAACCCTAAAAATGAATATGATTATAGGGAAAATATCCAACTGAAATTTCATTATTTTTCTACTGAGACTAGATCCTTTACATATCCAGTTGGAGACTACATCTTTAAATCTAGTTAAGAAATATACTGAAGAATGATACCAAAATACATTACCAAAGGAAATTTAAAAAACCATTTTTCTGTTCTATTAGGTTGGTGCAAAAGTAATTGTGGTTTTACACTGTTGAACTCTGCCATTTGATACTGGAATACATTCTTAAATGTGGTTATGTTATACATCATTTTAATGCACATTTCTTGCTTTACATTTTCTTGCTAATGACTTATTATTTGCCATGTATTTTATATTTATTTTAGACTATGGAAACGATGTTAGACAAAATGCAAACTCAAGAGATTTTCTTGGGTTCAAAATGGGTTGTAAAGCAGTGGAGACAGCTCACAACATCAACAACACATTTGGCCAAGGAATTGCCAATGAACGTACAGTGCAATGGTGGTTCACAAAGTTTTGCAATGAAGAAGAGAGCCTTGAAGACAAGGAGGGCAATGGCCAGCCATTTGAAGTTGACAATAACCAACTGACTGCAATCATAGAAGCTGATCCTCTTACAGCTACACAAGAAGTTGCCAAAGAATTCAACGTTGACCATTCTACAGCCGTTCAGCACTTGAAGCAAATTGGAAAGGTGAAAAACCTCCCTAAGTGGGTGCCTCAATGAGCTGACCAAAAATCAAAATAATCGTCACTTCGAAGGGTCATCTTCTCTTACTGTAGGCAACAATGAATCACTTCTCGATCAGATTGTGACATGTGATGAAAAGTGGATTTTATACGACAACTGGCGCTCACCAGTTCAGTGGCTGGACCGAGAAGCAGCACCAAACTCACACTAAAAAAAAAGTCATGATCACTGTTTCGTTGTCTGCGGCCAGTCTGATCCACTACAGCTTTCTGAACCCCAGTGAAACCATTACATCTGAGAAATATGCTCAGTAAATCTGTGAGACGAACCAAAACTGCAAAACTCCTGCAGCCGGCACTAGTCAACAGAAAGTGCCCAATTCTTTTCCACAACACCTGACGCCACACTGCACAACCAACTCTTAAAAAGTTGAATGAAACGGGCTACAAAGTTTTGCCTCATCCACCATACTCACCTGATTCTTGCCAACTCACTACCACTTCTTAAGCATCTAGACAACTTTTTGCAGCGAAAATGCTTCTACAACCAGCAGGAAGCAGAAAATGCTTTCCAAGAGTTTGTCAAATCCCGAGGCACAAATTTTTACACTATAGGACTAAACAAACTTAATTCTCGTTGGCAAAAATGTGTTGATTGTAATGGTTCCTGTTTTGATTAATAAACATGTGTTTGAGTCTTGCTATAATGATTTAAAATTCATGGTCTGAAACCAATTAAGTTTGTACCAGTCTATTATTTCATTGGTATTTTACATATATTAATCAAACAATTCAAAAGAAGAGAATGTCAATTAAAAAATGATAATGTACCGTGAGAAACAGAATTCTAATTGTTTCTTTAAACACTCTTTTAGTTCTTCTGTAGAAATTGCTGAGTTGCTTTCTCCTGATGGTAGAAAACAAGAGAAAAGTTAACACCTAATTACCACAGGTAGTAAACTCTACATATTGCTGTTTTAAGAATAAGCCACAAAGTATGCACAAATTAAAATCACCAGAAAACTGTTTTTTTACTCTTTTTTAGAATTCAGATACACATGGTCTAATAAATTCTTTCAACTTATCTATTCTTGTTTAGACAGATTTCATTTCAGTTTTTAAATTATGTATTTTATCAAGCAATTAACAAATTAACAAATCATCAGTAACACTAAAAGCACCTGAATACCACTTTGTAAAACACAGTCGTCAATACTTAAAAAATGTGATAACTACTTATTCCTTTAATGAAAACTCAAAGAACTAAAGTAATAGTAATCTAAAGACAGGAACTACACAAAGTGGGATATATATATATATATATATCCACATTTATATTACTGGTAGTAAACCTGATGTGAGTCACACTCCTTAAATTTCTCTCTCTCAATAGACTTGTGGTACCCGAAGTGTATGTGTGTGGGGAAGGGAGATGGATTGGGAGTTTGGGGTTAGTAGATGCAAACTATTATATAAAGAATGGATAAACAAGGTTCTACTGTACAGCACAGGGAATTATATTCAATATTCTCTGATAAAACATAATGGAAAAGAATATTAAAAAGAACATATATTTACGTATGTATTTTGCTGTACAGCAGAAATTAGTAAAACTGTAAATCAACTATACTTTAAGAAAAAAAAACCTACTTCTACCTTTTTATATTCTTTTCATTGCTTAATTTTAGAGTACTGTATCTTCCTAGGAATATTTAAAGCATTCCAATGTCCAAAGGATTGGACCAACTCTCTAACAGCCCTCTATGCTCTCTATTATTTAAACCCAGAACATGATTTTTCAGGACTAAAGCCTGGAAAACCATCAGTTCTTATTAGATTCTTACACAAAAAACCACCTGCTAAAATCATATGATATGTCCTCTTTTTTAATGATTAAGTAGGCTAATTTCCTTTAAATACACAGATAATAGGATATATGTGAACATACATTTTGTGCATGATTTTTTACCACTACTTTGTCTTATATGCAAGACTGAAAGTGTTATTAGATATTAATTTCATTAAAAATAAAAAGCATTCTATTTCTATGTAGTATATCTAACTCTTCTAACACAAAATTCATCCACCAAAATGCTTACTCAAGCTTTCAATATCATTATAGCAAACCTTTAAAAATTCAACTGGTTGCCACTTCATTTAAACCAACTCTATGTTCAAAATGTAGCCAGTGGTTAAGTATTTTACCACATGGGGGAGTAAAACCTAATCCATCTTTCATTATTATATGGAAATACCATCCCATTTCACTTGAGGAATCAACTTTCAAGCTGGCTGACCTGAGAAATCTAATTCAGGTATTTATAACAAACTAAGGACAAAGGTTTACAGACCTTGACTAATGTTCAGTTCCATTCAGTCGTTCAGTCATGTCCAGCCCTTTGCGACTCCATGGACGGCAGCACACCAGGCTTCCCTGTCCATCACCAACTCCCAGAGCCTCCTCAAACTCATGTTCACTGAGTCGGTGATGCCATCCAACCATCTCATCCTCTGTCGTCCCCTTCTCCTCCTGCCTTCAATCTTTCCCAACATCAGGGTCTTTTCTTTTTTTTTTTTTTTAAGAGCTTCCATTTTACTTTATTTTACTTTACAATCAGGGTCTTTTCAAATGAGTCAGTTCTTCGCATCAGGTGGCCAAAGTATTGGAGCTTCAGCTAAAGCATCAATCCTTCCAATGAGTATTCAGGACTGATTTCCTCTAGGATGAACTTGTTGGATCTCCTTGCTGTCCAAGGGACCCTCAAGAGTCTTCTCCAACACCACAGTTCAAAAGCATCAATTCTTCTGTGCTCAGCTTTGTTTATAGTTCCAACTCTCACATCCATACATGACCAATGGAAAAACCATGTCTTTGACTAGATGGACCTTTGTTGGCAAAGTAATGTCTCTACTTTTTAATATGCTGTCTAGGTTGGGCATAACTTTTCTTCCAAGGAGCAAACGTCTTTTAATTTCATGGCTGCAGTCACCATCTGCAGTGACTTTGGAGCCCAGAAAAATAAAGTCTGTCACTGTTTCCAGTTTCCCCATCTATTTGCCATGAAGTGATAGAACCAGATGCCATGATCTTAGTTTTCTGAATCTTGAGGTGTAAGCCTACTTTTACACTCTCCTCTTTCACTTTCATCAAGAGGCTTTTTTAGTTCCTCTTCGCTTTCTGCCATAAGGGTGGTGTCATCTGCATATCTGAGGTTATTGATAGTTCTCCTGGCAATCTTGATTCCAGCTTGTGCTTCATCCAGTCCAGCGTTGCTTATTAACATTTAAGTTAAATAAGCAGGGTGACAATATACAGCCTTGACGTACTCCTTTCCCTATCTGGAACCAGTCTGTTGCTCCATGTCCAGTTCTAACTGTTGCTTCTTGACCTGCATATAGATTTCTCAGGAGGCAAGTCAGGTGGTCTGCTATTCCCATCTCCTAAAGAATTTTCCACAGTTTGCTGTGATCCATACAGTGCTTTGGCATAGTCAATAAAACAGAAGTAGATGTTTTTCTGGAACTCTCTTGCTCTTTTGATGATCCAACAGATGTTGGCAATTTGATCTCTGGTTCCTCTGCCTTTTCTAAATCCAGCTTGAACATCTGGAATTTCATGGTTCATGTACTGTTGAAGCCTGGCTTGGAGAATTTTTGAGCATTACTTTGCTAGAGTGTGAGATGAGTACAATTGTGGGATAGTTTGAGCATTCTTTAGCATTTCCTTTCTTTGGGATTGGAATGAAAACTGACCTTTTCCAGTCCTGTGACCACTGCTGAGTTTTCC
>SJYX01020861.1:4277-17958 GCA_006410675.1 Oreotragus oreotragus
CAGGGAGATTTTGCCTTGTAATCCAAATTATCTATTCTGGTAGCTGGCCACTAGCATAGCTGCTGTTATTTTGAAATATCAAGGCTCAACTCTCAAAAAGAATTATTCTCTGCTATTGCATGTATGTGGTGTGTTTACTGATAAGCTTGTTTGTATCTTTTTGTCCATGTAAGACTTTCTGCTGCAATGGAGCTTACAAGCTATTGTAGAGTATAGGCAATAGCATTGAATATCTGCATGTTTGTATGTGTGAATACAGAAAGATGTTGTAATGGCACATCTTTGAAAAAATTAACTGAATTTTGGAGATAGAGAGTGAAAGGGATTACTACCCATAAAGTGATCAATGAAAGCTTCTTTGAGGTGATATTAAAAATAAATAAATAAAAACTCAATGAATGAAAGTGAAGGAGCAAATTATGTGATAGTTTTAGACAATGATACTCAAGTGTAGGGAACAACAAATAAAAGGCATTGAGAAAAAACCGTATGTGAGGCATAACTGGAAATTCATGTTAACATTTTGATTTCACTGTTAGTCTCCTATGGATATTATAACACAGTTAAATCTCCAAAAAGTTTTTAGGTCTTTAAGCTTTGCCTTTAAAGTGAGAGACAGCAGTCCTGGCAGAGCCTTCTTTATGGGTTTGTATATTTTAATTTGACTTGTTTAATGCCAGCATAAGAGACAGTAACAACTTCTTTATTTTCTGAAATATTTCCAAATAGTAAAATGTTACCAATGCTATTTTCAGTATAGAAAATAGGATTTTTGCTCAGAATACTTCTGTCTTCAATATATATCTTTAAATTTGTTCTTTATCATGTTTATAATAAAAATATATTGTAAAATAAAAGAATGAATTGGTTTTCAAAATACAATTATGACAATAACGAGGTTGAAAAGGGAAAGAATGACATGTATTTGTAATGTAAAGATATTATTTTCTGCTTTAATAGCTTCCTGAGTGCTAACACCCACCTTGCTTGTTTTGAAATTTTTACCTAGTTATTGCTTATCTCTGGGTTATTATTTGTCTCCAACATGTTTGAACAATAAGCCTTGTGACGACTTTCCATTTTATTCCTCTGCTTTCCATTTTGACTTAGTCGCACTGCGGCTTCTCACATGCCACAGCTATCCCATCCAGACATTTGCTTGAATCCTTGCTCTGCGCTTTTCCTTCCTGCCATGCCCAAATTTTGGATTTTTGGTGAATCTATGTGGCCCTCTAAGGTATGCTGTACCTTCCTCCCCAGGACCTGTGACGATAATAAATACATCACTATCACATCCCTCTACTAGTGAATCTCCCTGCAATGGAGGAGACCCCGGTTTGATTCTTCAGGAAGATCTGCTGAAGAAGGGGCTTCCCTGGTGGCTCAGCTGGTAAAGAATCTGCCTGCCATGTGTAAGACCTGGGTTCAATCCCTGGGTTGGGACAATCCCCTGGAGAAGGGAAAGGCTACCCACTCCAGTATTCTGGACTGGAGAACTCCATGGACTGTATAGCTCATGGAGTCACAAAGAGTCGGACACAACTGAGCGGCTTTCACTAAACAGACTAAGCAGACTCCTAGTAGGGACGGGGGAGCCTGGTGGGCTGCTCTCTATGGGGTTGCACAGAGTTGGACACAACTTAGCAGCTGCAGCAGCAGCAGTAGTGTAATTTAAACAGTCACTTTGGAGTGACCCTTAAAGACCCCACTAAGGGACTTACTCTCCCATTTATTAAACAATATTGACTTCATTATATAAATGGAGTGCTGAAATGAAAATGATTTTTTTAAATTTTTATAAAATAAATGCTTACTGTACTTTTGGATATACAAAACAGACACCCATATTGAGAACTCTCAAAACAGTACATGTACATTATGCAATTAAAGCAGCTCAAACTCCCTTTCGATCAACAAAGAATTGAATATAACTTGTCAAAACGCACATGGGCAAGAGTATTGATCACAGGGAGAGACTAGCTGGATGTTAAGTAAGAAGTTAGGCCTGAGTAACAACTGGTGGCCCAGCTGAAAAGATTCAAGCTGATGTCTAAACCCCACTTTAAATATGCCCCAATATGGCCCAGGAGAGCTCACAGATATGTTACAAAATAACCACAGAGGCTTCTCCAACTCAAGCACGTGTATTCTTGGTTCACAGCTGTGTCCTCAAGTGACCTTAGGCAGCCTATTAAGGATTTATAAATATTCTATACATGCATACATCTGATAATAGCAGACTGAATTATGAGACAGACATGAACAATAGAGTCTGTTTTTATGTAATTTGCAACCCTTAATCAGAATTGTGGGCTTCCCTTGTGGCTCAGCTGGTAAAAAGAATCTGCCTGCAATGAGGGAGACCTAGATTTGATCAGTGGGTTGGGACAATCCCCTGGAGAAAGGAAAGGGTACCCATTCCAGTATTCTGGCCTAGAGAATTCACTGGACTTTATAGCCCATGGATTGCCAAAGAGTCAGATACAACTGAGCGACTTTCACTAATCAGCACTGTCAGTCTACACCCACCTGGATGAATATGTGAAAGCCCTGCCTTGAAAAACCCCTATACCTCATCATTCCAGGGCCAGTAGCTCTCTCGACCTGTCTCTTATACACATCTAGATGTGTATAAGAGACAGGACTTATGGTGTAGCTGACATCATTGCCTAGCCACCTGTTCAGGGAGATTTTGCCTTGTAATCCAAATTATCTATTCTGGTAGCTGGCCACTAGCATAGCTGCTGTTATTTTGAAATATCAAGGCTCAACTCTCAAAAAGAATTATTCTCTGCTATTGCATGTATGTGGTGTGTTTACTGATAAGCTTGTTTGTATCTTTTTGTCCATGTAAGACTTTCTGCTGCAATGGAGCTTACAAGCTATTGTAGAGTATAGCCAATAGCATTGAATATCTGCATGTTTGTATGTGTGAATACAGAAAGATGTTGTAATGGCACATCTTTGAAAAAATTAACTGAATTTTGGAGATAGAGAGTGAAAGGGATTACTACCCATAAAGTGATCAATGAAAGCTTCTTTGAGGTGATATTAAAAATAAATAAATAAAAACTCAATGAATGAAAGTGAAGGAGCAAATTATGTGATAGTTTTAGACAATGATACTCAAGTGTAGGGAACAACAAATAAAAGGCATTGAGAAAAAACCGTATGTGAGGCATAACTGGAAATTCATGTTAACATTTTGATTTCACTGTTAGTCTCCTATGGATATTATAACACAGTTAAATCTCCAAAAAGTTTTTAGGTCTTTAAGCTTTGCCTTTAAAGTGAGAGACAGCAGTCCTGGCAGAGCCTTCTTTATGGGTTTGTATATTTTAATTTGACTTGTTTAATGCCAGCATAAGAGACAGTAACAACTTCTTTATTTTCTGAAATATTTCCAAATAGTAAAATGTTACCAATGCTATTTTCAGTATAGAAAATAGGATTTTTGCTCAGAATACTTCTGTCTTCAATATATATCTTTAAATTTGTTCTTTATCATGTTTATAATAAAAATATATTGTAAAATAAAAGAATGAATTGGTTTTCAAAATACAATTATGACAATAACGAGGTTGAAAAGGGAAAGAATGACATGTATTTGTAATGTAAAGATATTATTTTCTGCTTTAATAGCTTCCTGAGTGCTAACACCCACCTTGCTTGTTTTGAAATTTTTACCTAGTTATTGCTTATCTCTGGGTTATTATTTGTCTCCAACATGTTTGAACAATAAGCCTTGTGACGACTTTCCATTTTATTCCTCTGCTTTCCATTTTGACTTAGTCGCACTGCGGCTTCTCACATGCCACAGCTATCCCATCCAGACATTTGCTTGAATCCTTGCTCTGCGCTTTTCCTTCCTGCCATGCCCAAATTTTGGATTTTTGGTGAATCTATGTGGCCCTCTAAGGTATGCTGTACCTTCCTCCCCAGGACCTGTGACGATAATAAATACATCACTATCACATCCCTCTACTAGTGAATCTCCCTGCAATGGAGGAGACCCCGGTTTGATTCTTCAGGAAGATCTGCTGAAGAAGGGGCTTCCCTGGTGTCTCAGCTGGTAAAGAATCTGCCTGCCATGTGTAAGACCTGGGTTCAATCCCTGGGTTGGGACAATCCCCTGGAGAAGGGAAAGGCTACCCACTCCAGTATTCTGGACTGGAGAACTCCATGGACTGTATAGCTCATGGAGTCACAAAGAGTCGGACACAACTGAGCGGCTTTCACTAAACAGACTAAGCAGACTCCTAGTAGGGACGGGGGAGCCTGGTGGGCTGCTCTCTATGGGGTTGCACAGAGTTGGACACAACTTAGCAGCTGCAGCAGCAGCAGTAGTGTAATTTAAACAGTCACTTTGGAGTGACCCTTAAAGACCCCACTAAGGGACTTACTCTCCCATTTATTAAACAATATTGACTTCATTATATAAATGGAGTGCTGAAATGAAAATGATTTTTTTAAATTTTTATAAAATAAATGCTTACTGTACTTTTGGATATACAAAACAGACACCCATATTGAGAACTCTCAAAACAGTACATGTACATTATGCAATTAAAGCAGCTCAAACTCCCTTTCGATCAACAAAGAATTGAATATAACTTGTCAAAACGCACATGGGCAAGAGTATTGATCACAGGGAGAGACTAGCTGGATGTTAAGTAAGAAGTTAGGCCTGAGTAACAACTGGTGGCCCAGCTGAAAAGATTCAAGCTGATGTCTAAACCCCACTTTAAATATGCCCCAATATGGCCCAGGAGAGCTCACAGATATGTTACAAAATAACCACAGAGGCTTCTCCAACTCAAGCACGTGTATTCTTGGTTCACAGCTGTGTCCTCAAGTGACCTTAGGCAGCCTATTAAGGATTTATAAATATTCTATACATGCATACATCTGATAATAGCAGACTGAATTATGAGACAGACATGAACAATAGAGTCTGTTTTTATGTAATTTGCAACCCTTAATCAGAATTGTGGGCTTCCCTTGTGGCTCAGCTGGTAAAAAGAATCTGCCTGCAATGAGGGAGACCTAGATTTGATCAGTGGGTTGGGACAATCCCCTGGAGAAAGGAAAGGGTACCCATTCCAGTATTCTGGCCTAGAGAATTCACTGGACTTTATAGCCCATGGATTGCCAAAGAGTCAGATACAACTGAGCGACTTTCACTAATCAGCACTGTCAGTCTACACCCACCTGGATGAATATGTGAAAGCCCTGCCTTGAAAAACCCCTATACCTCATCATTCCAGGGCCAGTAGCTCTCTCGACCTGTCTCTTATACACATCTAGATGTGTATAAGAGACAGGACTTATGGTGTAGCTGACATCATTGCCTAGCCACCTGTTCAGGGAGATTTTGCCTTGTAATCCAAATTATCTATTCTGGTAGCTGGCCACTAGCATAGCTGCTGTTATTTTGAAATATCAAGGCTCAACTCTCAAAAAGAATTATTCTCTGCTATTGCATGTATGTGGTGTGTTTACTGATAAGCTTGTTTGTATCTTTTTGTCCATGTAAGACTTTCTGCTGCAATGGAGCTTACAAGCTATTGTAGAGTATAGGCAATAGCATTGAATATCTGCATGTTTGTATGTGTGAATACAGAAAGATGTTGTAATGGCACATCTTTGAAAAAATTAACTGAATTTTGGAGATAGAGAGTGAAAGGGATTACTACCCATAAAGTGATCAATGAAAGCTTCTTTGAGGTGATATTAAAAATAAATAAATAAAAACTCAATGAATGAAAGTGAAGGAGCAAATTATGTGATAGTTTTAGACAATGATACTCAAGTGTAGGGAACAACAAATAAAAGGCATTGAGAAAAAACCGTATGTGAGGCATAACTGGAAATTCATGTTAACATTTTGATTTCACTGTTAGTCTCCTATGGATATTATAACACAGTTAAATCTCCAAAAAGTTTTTAGGTCTTTAAGCTTTGCCTTTAAAGTGAGAGACAGCAGTCCTGGCAGAGCCTTCTTTATGGGTTTGTATATTTTAATTTGACTTGTTTAATGCCAGCATAAGAGACAGTAACAACTTCTTTATTTTCTGAAATATTTCCAAATAGCAAAATGTTACCAATGCTATTTTCAGTATAGAAAATAGGATTTTTGCTCAGAATACTTCTGTCTTCAATATATATCTTTAAATTTGTTCTTTATCATGTTTATAATAAAAATATATTGTAAAATAAAAGAATGAATTGGTTTTCAAAATACAATTATGACAATAACGAGGTTGAAAAGGGAAAGAATGACATGTATTTGTAATGTAAAGATATTATTTTCTGCTTTAATAGCTTCCTGAGTGCTAACACCCACCTTGCTTGTTTTGAAATTTTTACCTAGTTATTGCTTATCTCTGGGTTATTATTTGTCTCCAACATGTTTGAACAATAAGCCTTGTGACGACTTTCCATTTTATTCCTCTGCTTTCCATTTTGACTTAGTCGCACTGCGGCTTCTCACATGCCACAGCTATCCCATCCAGACATTTGCTTGAATCCTTGCTCTGCGCTTTTCCTTCCTGCCATGCCCAAATTTTGGATTTTTGGTGAATCTATGTGGCCCTCTAAGGTATGCTGTACCTTCCTCCCCAGGACCTGTGACGATAATAAATACATCACTATCACATCCCTCTACTAGTGAATCTCCCTGCAATGGAGGAGACCCCGGTTTGATTCTTCAGGAAGATCTGCTGAAGAAGGGGCTTCCCTGGTGTCTCAGCTGGTAAAGAATCTGCCTGCCATGTGTAAGACCTGGGTTCAATCCCTGGGTTGGGACAATCCCCTGGAGAAGGGAAAGGCTACCCACTCCAGTATTCTGGACTGGAGAACTCCATGGACTGTATAGCTCATGGAGTCACAAAGAGTCGGACACAACTGAGCGGCTTTCACTAAACAGACTAAGCAGACTCCTAGTAGGGACGGGGGAGCCTGGTGGGCTGCTCTCTATGGGGTTGCACAGAGTTGGACACAACTTAGCAGCTGCAGCAGCAGCAGTAGTGTAATTTAAACAGTCACTTTGGAGTGACCCTTAAAGACCCCACTAAGGGACTTACTCTCCCATTTATTAAACAATATTGACTTCATTATATAAATGGAGTGCTGAAATGAAAATGATTTTTTTAAATTTTTATAAAATAAATGCTTACTGTACTTTTGGATATACAAAACAGACACCCATATTGAGAACTCTCAAAACAGTACATGTACATTATGCAATTAAAGCAGCTCAAACTCCCTTTCGATCAACAAAGAATTGAATATAACTTGTCAAAACGCACATGGGCAAGAGTATTGATCACAGGGAGAGACTAGCTGGATGTTAAGTAAGAAGTTAGGCCTGAGTAACAACTGGTGGCCCAGCTGAAAAGATTCAAGCTGATGTCTAAACCCCACTTTAAATATGCCCCAATATGGCCCAGGAGAGCTCACAGATATGTTACAAAATAACCACAGAGGCTTCTCCAACTCAAGCACGTGTATTCTTGGTTCACAGCTGTGTCCTCAAGTGACCTTAGGCAGCCTATTAAGGATTTATAAATATTCTATACATGCATACATCTGATAATAGCAGACTGAATTATGAGACAGACATGAACAATAGAGTCTGTTTTTATGTAATTTGCAACCCTTAATCAGAATTGTGGGCTTCCCTTGTGGCTCAGCTGGTAAAAAGAATCTGCCTGCAATGAGGGAGACCTAGATTTGATCAGTGGGTTGGGACAATCCCCTGGAGAAAGGAAAGGGTACCCATTCCAGTATTCTGGCCTAGAGAATTCACTGGACTTTATAGCCCATGGATTGCCAAAGAGTCAGATACAACTGAGCGACTTTCACTAATCAGCACTGTCAGTCTACACCCACCTGGATGAATATGTGAAAGCCCTGCCTTGAAAAACCCCTATGCCTCATCATTCCAGGGCCAGTAGCTCTCTCGACTTAGCCCACCTTTCTTTTGAGGTGTTGTTTTTTTTTTTTTTTCCTGTTCTTTCTTCAGTAATCCTGTTTTTTGCCACAGGTAAGAACTCACATTCTTCTTTGTGTCATTAACAAAACCAAGGTCCATGAAGAAGGGTTCTCTTTGACTCTCCCTATCTGGTAAAACTGAAGAGGCAGGAAAAGTCCAGGCAAACCAAGCACTGAAAGACCTGGAACAGCCTTGATCTCAGGCATTTCCCAGAAGCCGGAAGTCCAGCAGAGTTAGATGAGAAGTCAAGATGTAGCATTTATTTTGTTGTTCGGTCACTAAGTCCTACCTGACTGTTTGCAACTCTGTGAACTGCAGCATGCCAGGCTTCCCTGTCCATCACTATCTCCTGGAGTTTGCTCAAACTCATGTCCATTGAGGAAGTGATGCCATCTAACCATTTCATCCTCTGTTGCAGCATTTTTCTTCTGCCTTCCATCTTTCCTAGCATCAGGGTCTTTTCCAATGAGTCAGCTCTTTGCATCAGGTGGCCAATGTATCAGAGCTTCAGCTTCAAGCATCATTCTTTTCAATGACTATTCAGGGTTTATTTCCTTTAGGATTGACATGCTTGATTTCTTTGCTGTCCAAGGAACTCTCAAGAGTATTCTCCAGGACTACAATTCAATAGCATCAATTCTTCAGCTCTCAGCCTTCTTTATGGTCTGACACTCATATCCATACATGACTACTGGATAAAACATAACTTTGATTATATGGACCTTTGTCAGCAAAGTGATGTCTGTGCTTTCTAATATGCTGTCTAGGTTCATCATAGTTTTTCTTCCAAGAAGCAAGCATCATTTAATTTCATGGATGCAGTCACCATCCACAGTGATTTTGTAGCCTAAGAAAATAAAATCTGCCACTGTTTCCACTTTTTTCCCATCTGTTTGCCAGGAAGTGATGGGACCATATGCAATGATCTTTGTTTATTGAATTTTGAGTTTCAAGCAGCTTTTTTCACTCTCTTCTTTTTGCCCTTATCAAGAAGCTCTTTAGTTCCTTTCACTTTCTGACATTAGAGTGTTATCATCTGCATATCTGAGGTTGTTGATATTTCTCCCAGCAATCTTGATTCCTTGTAATTCATCCAGCCCAGCATTATACCTGATGTACTCTGCATATAAGTTAAATAATCAGGGTGACAATATACACCCTTGTTGTACCTCTTTCCCAGTTTTGAACCAGTCCATTTTTCTATGTCTGATTCTAACTGTAGCAGTTATATAAGTGACAAAATAAACGGCAAGACCATGGGGCACAGCTTTACAAAATTTTGTAAAACCAAACCATAAATAATACTATAGATCCAGGCAAGATGAGTTTTCAGAAATGAGACAAGAAGTCAGGAATGAAGAATGGAGTCAGTAACGGCAATGAGAATATGAAAAAAAAGTGACGTTTACCTCAGACAGAAAACTTACAAAGACTTCTTAGGATAACAGAAACCAGTCCTAGGAAATAGTCTAAATGAGGCCTTATGTAGGAGTCAGTGAGTTAGTATAGGACTATAGCCACCTGGTTGGATTGGGCAATGTGTTGTAAAGAGTATTCTGACAGGAAGTGAACAGGCATGGATTTATGAATCATTTCATGAGGCTATGGGGAGTTGAGGTGTAATAATGTATAGCCTGTCACACAACCTGTCTGAATCCGATGTTTGCCAGTCACATTCCCTTTGGGATCTCTTTATAGTTGTCAGGATGTGGGGCTGTTTATTTAAATGAGAGAGGACATATATTTGAAAAGGCTCCTACAAGCATTTCTCTGTGACTTTAAAACAATCTGCTTTTTCTCACCCCCACATGGAATGAAATTAGACTTTAAATCTCATTACTGAGATTGAATGTTTCACCTGGATTATTTCTGCTGAAAGGAATATAAATTCTTCACTCCCTTACTGGGTTTTGGAAAGCCTGGCTGAGGAGACATACCTGTGGAATTGAGGAGGTTCTAACCTCATCAGTTTAAGTGGAGACCATTTAAATAATTACCTTGCACCAAGTAATATATTCTCCTGTCCTATGAATCAATGCCACTTTTTTATGTCTTTTCTTTTCATTTGTATTAATAACTTCAATATCCTCTTATTAAAGGTGACCCACAAATATATCCAAGATTAATTATGTCATCCCAGTATACATTGTTATGATTGAGTTATTAATATACTTTATATCCACAAAGAATGCATACTACCTGTGACAGCACTTTCCTCTTTATCCTCATTATTCATCTTTGGAATATACACTTTGGGGATATATTTGATGAGAAAAAAGTTATGAAAATATCCTCAGGAAAATAATAAACCTTAGAATAATATATATATAGACTTAAGCTTACTCTTTTACTTTACTCAGCTTAAATATTTCTACACTTAAAATCATAAGTTTATTCCTTTGTGAACAGTTCTAAGCTTAATTTTTGAGACAAGACTTCCTATAGTGAAAAAAAGAAGAAATCATTTCAAGAAACCCATAGGGGTAGAGTGAATCGGTAAGTATTTAGCACCTACTGTATAATAGCACTCTCTTGAGCTATTTACAATGTCTAAATCCTCACAAGAGACCTGTGAGATATGGACTATTAAACTCATTTTTTTCAAGATAAGGAAACAGACACTGAGAGGATAAATTACCTTTGTAGTGTCACTCAGTGGGACAATGGCTGGGTTTCGCAGCTATGTCTCTAAATACAAAGTTCATGCTCTTACAGCCTGTGTAGCCAACAAGGATTGTGTGGCCTCTGAATTCTCAAGGAAGTGGGAAATGGAGCAGATCGAATAGGAACACTTATGCAGTGGGGCTAGCCACAAGAGAGGAATAGTGGTCATCTGGAATAGATTGTACCGTTTCTGTCTTCCTCCAACATACAGTCTGTGTATAAGGGTAAGATGTTAAGTTCATTTTGGCACAGACTGAGTCTAATAAATTAAAACAAAACAAACAAAAACTAGCAAAGCTAGTACATTCAGTGAAATTCTTGGAAAAATGTTGCCATATGCTATTTGCAAAATCACCTCAAATCTTAACTCACTGCTAGGGCCATATCTTTGCAAGGTTACTTTTGCAACAGTTTCATCAGAAATTAGAATCTACTTACTTCTTCTATATGGGCTGCTCTTGTAATTTGCTTTGTTCAGCAACATGGAGAAAAAGTATTGGTGTGCCAGTTCCAAGATTTGACCTCAGAGAACTTATGCTCTTCTACTTTTCTGTCAGATTCCACTACTGCTCTGTGAACAGGCCCGGGATAGCTTTCTCCACCTAATAGCCAGAGAGCTAGTTACAACCTGAATTTGACTGTCCTGGAGTCACAGCCTCCACTCAAACCTCCAGTTGATAGCAGGTCAAAAGTAAACCCAGCTGCAAACAGCCAAAGCTGAAACTTGCCATCAGATGTGTCCAACCAGTGTATGACAATAATAAACAATTTTTAAAGTTTTGGAGTAATTTGTAAAGCAATAATAATTAGTATAACTGGTAATGAGTTTGAGCAAACTCTGGATGTTGGTGAAGGACAGAGAAGCTTAGCGTGCTACAGTCCATGAGGTAACAAAGAGTTGGACACGACTGAGCAACTGAACTGATAGCTGATAAACCATACTGCTTAAAAAAAAAAAACAAAAACAATTCACTCACATCTCCAGGTACTTTGTTTTAAGCAAATAAATGAATGCCAGTGGTTAGGTGAAAGCCAAGATAGCCCAAGAATTCTCTCTTCATCTGTGAAAAACACACACATAATGTTTGAAATAGGCACTCTGCAGTATTTTCTGATTACTGTAATTTCTAACATGGCTCAGAATATATTTTTTCTTTTTTTGTATTTTAATCTCTCTTAGAAGTGAAGAATTGGAGTTGCAAATGGAATTTAGTGGTGGTTCAGATGGTAAAGAGTCTGCCTGCAGTGCAGGAGACCCGAGTTTGATCCCTGGATCACCACAATTCCCTGGAGAAGGAAATAGCAGCCCACTCTAGTTTTCTTGCCTGGAACATCAGAAGGACAGAGGTGCCTGGCAGGCTACAGTCCATGGGGTTGCAGAGAGTTGGATACGACTGAGCAACTAACACACACCTGGAAATATTATATGTAAACTAATATCCAGGAGAATACATGTACAAATGTTGAGATACGAAAATTGTATGAAAATTTTAAATTTCTCTGTGTAACTCAATAAGATGCCTCTCACATTATTAAAAAAAATGATTAAATCTCAGGTATTTTATGGTTTTAATGACTAAAAAAAAAGAAAGCAAATTTTGAGCCTTGCATTTGTGTTCTACCTTTATAGACATGCCACTTTGATTAGGTAGAGCCTGTCAGAAGTGTTACAAATTTTGAAAAGAAAAGTCTGGCCAGAGAAAATAGATTCAGTTTTTACTGAATGGAAACATCCAAGGAAGCAGAAAACCAGTGTTACTCTTGTTTGTCATGTAGACATTAGAATTTAATGAACTGTTATACAGCCTTGATCAGTTACAAGCATTTTGATTTTCTAAATGTCTGGTACATAAAATATTCTGCTAAATGTGCACTATTGAGTAAAACATATTTACTAAAATATTCTCGACCCTATTATTTCTCTCAACAATTTAAAAATATTTGTGATAGCAAAAAGAATATATAAATCAGGATTATTGAAATACATACTTAAAAGTAACACAAACACAATTTAAAAGGAGGTACAAACAAAATTACTCTAGAGATAAGATGATCTGATTGTTATAACTGAGTACAAATTGGAGTTTTTAGCTTTCTGGGAGCTTAGGCATTATAAAGTTATTGGGCATTTATTAAGATCCTACTATATATTAGCAAGTCCTTTAAGCAATTTATCTGTTTTATTTCACTTAATCTACAACACAATAATCCTATAATATATGTTTGTATATTCTGTTTTGTAGCAGAAGAAGTACAGGATTTATAGCCAGATGCTCTAGTTTATATCCTGGCTTTCCCATTAACAAGCTATATAACATTTGCAGGCTTCAGTTTCCTAATCATTAAAATGGAAGTAATAAATAACTCATTCATTTTTCATTTATTTATTCATGCAACTAACATACATAGAATAGTATTTTGCTGTAAGAAATAGCTTATGTGTGTATGTGTGAGAGAGAGAGAAGGCAGATTCAAAATAAATAAATCTGCTAAACATTTTGTACTTATCTTCTATATAGAAAATTATTAACAAATTTATAGGTAGCTCATAGCCTAGTGTCAACTATAGGTAGTTAGAATAATATTTAAGAAGAAATAAAAAATGTTTTGAATAGGGTCTGTTAGTCTCTCAGTCATGCCTGACTCTTTGTGACCCCATGGACTCCAGCCCACCAGGCTCCTTGGTCCATGGGATTCTCCAGGCAAGGATACTGGAGTGGTTTGCCATTTCCTTCTCTAATTGGATTGGATAGGGTATTTGTTTGATATTGCTGTAAAACAAACTAGTAGGAACATCATTTCTTAACCAATCACATTTACTATCTTGAAATTTCTATGGGTCAGGATTCCAGGCATATTTTAGATGGATCTGCTGTTCAGAGTCTCATAAAATTGCACCCAGGGTGTTGGCCAGACTGCTTTCTCATCTGGAGGCACCACTGGGAAAGATTCCACTTCTAAATTCATTTAAGTAGTTAAATAATCCATTTCCTTGTAGCTTCATGACTGAGGATTGTATTT
>SJYX01020864.1:0-29973 GCA_006410675.1 Oreotragus oreotragus
AACAGGGAATGTATCATCTCTACATTCTTAGACAAACAACAACTATGTTTGACTGGCAAGGTCAAATGAGCTTAATGGAGTCAGAAGATAAGAGAAGCTTTCAGAGGAGAGAATATACTTATACAATACACACAAAACTGTTTTATAATTATATACTTCAAAAAAGTACCACTCAAGGCTTAGTAGTGGTCACACAGGCTTATTTTGATTTTGGCATTTATTCACAAAGAACTCTTTCTTATTGTATTATGGGATGTAGCAAACTTTAAAAAATAATTTACTTAAGTAAAGAATAAATATATTTATGGTTATAACACACATGTCTAGCCAATTCCTTCTCACAATATTTGGATGATGAAAGCTATGCAATCTTCAACTTACTGGGGAAGTATTTACTAGGTACTCTTATTAATACCACTAGGCATTACATTAAACAATAGCTAGGAACCAAAAATTAGAAATAATTTAAAAGTTTTGGCTTACAATTTCAACATCTAACTGCATTCATGAAGCTGGACCTTAATAACAAAAGCAGCACCTTTCCAAATATGCGAAAACTCACAACAGGAAACAAAGTGACAAGATAAATATTTTTTAAATTTCTAACTTGTGATCCAATACAAGAATGTCTTAAAATTCAAAGGAAGATGATACATCTATTCATTCAATAATTTATCACCTCCAAACGCTATGTCTATGTGTGCATGGTCCTCTCTCCGTTCGGCCCACCCTGCCCTTCCCCACCTGTGTGCGCAAGTCTGTTCTCTCTGTATTAGGCAGCCAGTGGGAATTTGCTGTGTGACACCGGGAGCTCCACCCAATGCTCCGTGACAACCCAGAGGGGTGGGGTTGGGGAGGAAACAGGAGGGAGGTGACATATGCATACCTGTGGCTGATTCATGTTGATGTATGGCAAAAAAAGCATTATGTCAGAGCTTATAATAGATAAAAAGTAATACAAAAATAACGCCTTAGTTACAAAACAGACTCATAGACAGAGAAGGAACTTATGGTCCCTGGAGGGGAAGAATGTGGGGAAGGGATGTTAGAAGTTTGGGATGGACATGTACACACTGCTATATTTTAAATGGACAGCCAACAAGGACCTACTGTATAGGGAAGAGGGAACTCTGCTCAATGTTATATGGCAGACTGGATGTGAGGGGAGTTTGGGGGAGAATGGATACGTAAGTATGTATGGCTGAGTCCCTTCACTGTTCACCAGAAACTATCACAACATTGTGAATCAGCTATACCCCAATACAAAATAGAAAGTTAAAAAGAGGGGGAACCACCTAAAAAATAACTCCTATCCTGAAAAGTCTTAAAATTACATGAGAAGTAAAGACACAGGCATAATAAAAGCAGCCACAAAATATGGCAGTATATGATAAAGTGATGTCAATTGTTTAATTGGATTCAGAGAAGAAAAGAATTTTCAGTATGTGATCAGAGAATACTTCATGTTGAAAATACTTTGAGCTGGGTAACAAAAGGAGGTAAGTGAAAATCACTCAGTCATTTCCAACTGTTTGTGACCCCATGGACCAGGATCCTCTGTCCACGGAATTCTCCAGGGAAGAATACTGGAGTGGGTTGCCACTTCCTTCTACAGGGAAATTTCCCAACCCAGGGATTGAACATGGGTCTCCTGCACTGCAGGCAGATTCTTTATCACCTGAGCCACCAAAGGTAGGGGGGAAAATGTGATGAGATCCCACATTGAGGAGATAATTATTTAAAAAGGTGAGAAATAGAACAGAAATGTTCTCAAAAGGTCTTGTGAACACATATTCCTAGGGCCTGGCAGCACAATAGAAAGCCCAATATTTCTTTGAATTCTATTGTATATTTAAAAAATACTTTAAAATTTATGTTCTATACTATTAAATATCTGTGCTTGCTTTAGCATAAAAATAACATTTTTCTTCTCAATATTTTTCAGCAAAACTAATACACCAAGGAGATGGGCCATGCTTATCCTGAATGTGCTCCCCAAAGATGCGAGTCAGAGGCTGATAGTGTGGAAGGGAGAACAGCACAGGTGAAGGAGACATGGTTCAGAGAGCAGAAGGTATTTAACCAGCCAGGCCACAACAGTTCAAACGTTATTCACAGGCGAGTAGGGAATGACAAAAGATGTATTTGTGAACTGAGGAATGACATTTGGCTTTTTGGCAAGACTTCTCTGGCAAGGATACAGAGGATGAAGTCAAATCTTGGGTGGCTTTTAAGCATCAAGATACTGATTTATCTGCTGGATAACCGAACAAAGAGGCACAAATCCCTGCCCTTATGGGGCTTACATTCCAGTATGGGAAATAAACAATGAAGTGAAGTCTCAGTCATATCCGAATCTGAGACACCATGGACTGTAGCCCACAGGCTCCTCTGTCCATGGAATCTTCAGGCAAGAATACTGGAGTGGGTAGCCATTCCCTTCTCCAGGGGATCTTCCTGACCCAGGGATCCAACCCAGGTCTCTTGCATTGCAGGCAGATTCATTACCATCTGAGCCACTAGGGAAGCAAATAAACAATAAATAAACTGAAAAATGTAATGAGTCCAGACAAGAAGAAAGCACAAACAGGACAGAAGTGATCATAAAGGAAAGGCATGGACAAATAGAAACAAGAGAATTGCAATTACGTCTTGGTGACTGAGAAGTTACACTAAAAGATCAGAAATCAAGGAGTCAGGACGATGGTTCTGTCAGAGGAGAATGGATAAAAATGGGCTCTTTTAGATTTGCAGGCCCAGAGGTGCCTACCTACTGAAGAAACGAAAATCCAAGGCTCTCGGAGGTCAGGTCTGGAGATAACAGACTTCATGACTACCTGCAACCACATCTAAATGGAAGCCACATGACGGAAAAGGGAGAGAGCAGAAAGCAAAGGACAAAAGATCTGATAGATGTCCCTTGCGGGGGAGAGGGCTGGGATGGGGCGGAGAGAGGGCAGAAACTAGGTCAGAAAAGAAAAGAGAAAATGAGAAACACATAGGTAATGACTAGGAGTAACAGGATGAAGATTATAAATGAGCTGCAACGTGTGTGCCCTTTTTTCTCCTTACCTGCTCATTCTTTTTCTGAACCCACTCCTTGTGCTTTGCTTCAGCAATTCTCTTTCTCTTTTCACGGTCTTCCACTTCTTTCTTTCTTTCTAGCTGTTGATTTAATTCCTATAGATTTTATTCAAACAAAAGGCAACATTTAATAGAAGTATTCAACCTTGCATATTAAAAATAAAAGTCTGAGGTTAACCAAATTAAACAAGAATATAGTTTCCTTTATAGAAATACGCCATTAGTGACAATAACTTACTTAAGTAACTAGTTTATGATGAAAGGAAAGCACTGGTAAAAAGTATAAGTCATTTTTTAGAAATGCAAATAATTGCTTGGCAGCAAAACACTAGTTTCTTAGACTAGACTTCAGCTAAATTACCCTCATTGAAATCAACTTTCCCACACATAAATTTTGGCATCACTTTATGCTACTGGCAGAAGCTCAAGAGAATTGCAACTTTTTTACAGTTATAAAAAGCTTCTAGATTCTTGATGAAGATAAAGGATAGGAATTAAATAATCCCTAAATTAAACTTTTAATTCAGAGTTACGCCAAAGAAGAAATGTAAAGAAGCCATTCAATTTTTTAAAGGGAGTAAAAAAAAGGATCCAGATTTTCGTTCATTGATTTTATAGCTGTTGGAGTGTAAAACAAAACCACATTCATATCCTAGATTATTTAACTGCCTTGCTGTCACTCGAATCTACACGTTTGGGCATTTCCTCAGGAGAAAGAATGTGGGAAGTATGGCCAAATAAAACTACAAGCTGAATGCCACCACTCTGTCACTCATCAATTAAATTACTGCATTAGTTGAGAATGCTGTTCAAACTAGACTCCTAGGACTCTACTACCATAATTACCGGTTATTTTCCTTCTCTCTCCTTAGATACCAGCAATTGGATACTTTTACATGTCTTTCACTGGACCTCGCTCCCCATCCCCATGCCTCCCTTTCCCAAGGACCTACCTACCTCAGCAATGGGTGGCAGCGGGAAGGACAATTTTTCAACTCTCAGACAATTCCAGTGTGTTAAATGAAATGAAGATAAAACTTGACACCAAAAACATATCTCACGCATTTTAGAACAACTGGTCTCAGGATACCTGTCTTCCATGATATCGCATCCCCAAACCCTTCAGCATAGGTAACAACTGTCCTCACTCTGATCTGATCTTCCAACCTTTCAACACTGTACTCCCCTACCCCGCAAGTAAAACATCCATCTTGATTTTTAAAGGATTCTTCATTACCTCTGTGGCTGCTATCCCTTGATTATTCACTTATTTATTTTTTTTAATGGAGCACCTACTAAAAAGATAGCAGGGATGAAATTCCAGAAGTCTCTGACCTAATCTGATTCTGTATACAAAAGAATTAAGTGCTGTGTTGTGAGGTACTGTGTAGAATAAGAGCTCAGAAAAGGAAGATGAGAGGAGAGAGTATGGTCCAAAGTAGTAAAAGAAATTGAGAAAAAAAAAAAAAAGAACCATGAAAGGAACGATGAGGAAACAGCTTGACTACAAGGGGGAGGAGTGAAGACTAGAAAATCAGAGTGTAGTATTAATACTAACTAGACAGGAAAAGATCTTTTGAGACAGGCAGAGTAAAGTAAACACCGTGAAGTAGGAATGCTTGGCAAAGGGAATAATTCAGGACTCTCGATGATAAAGGCTGAAAACTGCATTTGAAGGGATCGGAACTTTTCTGAGGGAGACAGACTAGGAGGTTGCCACAATATATGAGTCGGAAGGAGATATATATGAGTCTGGACTTGGGTCAGGAATAAGGGAAGGATATACTTCTATGTGTATGACAAGCCAGATATAGACTTGACAACCACATTTTCCAAAAAAAGTCTTAAATTTTATCAAGAAAAGTGATGATTTAAATATACAACTAAAAACAGGGTTGATTACTTTTATGAACCTTTTCAGACTCTTCATATAATTAAGCTCAAAAGTATGGGGAAAAAAAATCAGACTTTGTATTCTGATTTTACGGTTCACAAATTCTAATGTTGATATAAGAGTTAAAGATGAAGGAAGGGTCAAAAGTAGAAAAGGCTGCCATTGACCCAAACAGTGCTCTAATCTCAGGGTGTCTGTTCAAGTAATTTGCCACCTCAGAATACACATCACATTCTGAGAAACAACCCTCCTTCCAAGGCTGGCCCCTCTCAGAATTTCCCACCCTAAATGCCTCCATCTGTTTACCACCAAAGCAAGTTTCTACCAGACACTGCTGGAGCCTTCTCTCATAAGGCCCTATGTCGTCTTCTGGTACACCACTGAATTTCAACAGAATTATACATCTTCCCACAGAGTAAACACTTGATTACAGGAAACCAAAATCCAAAGAGGATCCTAAACATGGACTTTTTATTTCAATAACTTTTGCCGACTAAGGTAACAGTCAGAAAAACTGAGTTTCTGAGTCTCACCAACTCTATATCCTGCTCTTTTCCTTCATTAAGCACTGATGAATAAAAAGAGCAAAAGCAAGATGGTGGGAAAAAAAACAAACCTGGATTATTTACAAATTAGATAACTTTTATAGTTTAGAATAGAATGTACTAAAATGTTAAAGCAAATGTTAAAAACAAAAATTATCCAAAGGCCATAAAGAATTTAGGTCAGTCTGCTAAAGAATTTTTTAATAATAAAAATTTAAAATTTATATGCATTACAAAAATATACTAGTTTTTCACAATACTAATGTTAAATATTTACTATTTTTATCACTTCAACAGTTACAAATATAAAAAAACTATAAACATAATTTTGATGTGTTAACTCAATCTTACAGGGACATGCAAAACAAATCAAAATGTTGCTAAAATCAAATTTATGAAAGGTGATGAACTTTTTAATGATTTAACTACCTTTAAATTTTAAGATTTCAAGGAAGAATATATGAAAGCCAGTGTACACTTAAATACTGAGTCTGACCTATTTATTTCTAAAATGCGCCTTGGTATTGTGGAAAAAATATTAATTAAGTTGGAAGTCAAAAGAACCAGGATCCAGTCCCAGCTTTGTCACTAACTGAAACGTTGGCAAAGCTACTCTCCGGCCTTCATCTTTTATTAGGGATCTGAGATGAATTGTTCCTTGTGGTTAAAAATCTGAGATTTTAATGATATGATTTATAAATAAACCAGAGAATACAGTAAATAAGAACAGAAAAGTAAGGAAAGCATGACTTAGAAAATTAAAACAAAAGGCATGAAAAAACATGTGAATACCACAATAGCTTAAGTTTATACCAAAGTTTATACCAAAGTAAGTAATTTATCTGTACGTTATGATGTCTCTGGGATGACTGATACAGTTAAGATTCATGCTAACATACTTTAACTGCTTCAGAATTAAGTAATGATGTAGCCATAAGAAATGTCCAGCTACTAGACATATGAAAAGGCTTTAATCTTTTAACCAATTATACTCTGCTACATGCTTAATCACTGAGGAATGAATTTTTTTATTTCTAAACTGTTCTCATATCTTCAGCAGTTATTATCATCTCCTTTAACACATAACAAACAACTAACTTTTACAAAGTGATTTCTATATATTAGGCCACATCCTGCTGTTCACTTAGTTCCCAAAACACTATGAGGTAAATGTCACTCTCCCCTTTCACTGATAATCCAGCAGAGAGAGGCTAAAGATCCAAGATCTTAGTTTTGAATCTAGGATGTACGACTCAAGAATTTATGCTTTTAACCACTCTAATATTGTCTAACATCTGGTTTATAGATGAAGAGACTGGGGCTCAGAGAAGTAACTTTTCCAAGATCACAGATTTAGAACAGCAAGACTAGAATTTCAGCCTAGTTCCATGTTACTCCAAAGCTCAGAGTTTCTTATAATTTCTGTAATTTAATTACATTCATTTATGGTATGCTGCCTCTAAAAATGGCTTGAAGTGACCCTCCTATTCTTAGGATAAGTGACTTCTAGTAAGGCTGGAGATAAAGCTAAATAACATAAACTGGGCTCCACAATACCATTGATTCACTAGATCAGTGTTTTGCAAAACTGTGATTCTACAATTAATGCATGGGTTATGACTAGTTTTAAAAAAATTAGAATATTTCCAAGTTCTCCACAAAATTAAGATATTTCAGATGTATACATAAGTGTGTATATATGTATGCATTTGTGTGCAATGAAGAAAAGCAGATTTCTCAGTATGAACAATTATTTAGAAAGGTACGAAATTAAATAATTCCAGTAGTCATGTATGAATGTGAGAGCTGGACCATAAAGAAGGCTGAGTGCCAAAGAACTGATGCTTTTGAACTGTGGTGCTGGAGAAGGCTTTTGAGAGTCCCTCGGACAGCAAGGAGATCAAACTAGTCAATTCCAAAGGAAATCAAGTCCTAAATATTCACTGGAAGGACTGATGCTGAAACTCCAATACTTTGGCCACCTGACGCAAAGAGCCAATTCACTGGAAAAGACCCTGATGCTGGGAAAAACTGAGGGCAAGAGAGAAGGCGGCAACAGAGGATGAGATGGTTGGATGGCATCACTGACTCAATGGACACAAGTCTGAGCAAACTCAGGGAGAGTGAGGACAGAAGAAGCCCAGCGTGCTGCAGTTCATGTGGAGACAAAGCGTAGGACTTAGCAACTGAACAACAACAAACTAAACAATGGGATCAGTAATGTTAAAACTTAAGATTGAAGGAAGAAAATTAAGCGTCTGGGGCCTTAACAACAAATGAATTCTGAAAATAAGTGAAAGAGCATTAAGCAGGCTATGACTGAAGAGAGTGGCCAAGACGGTGGAGTAGAAAGGCCCTGGGCTCACCTCTTCTCATGAGTACACCCCAAACCACAACTCTACAGAACAACTGCAAATGAGAAAGGCTGGAACCTAAAGACACAAAGAAGG
The DNA here is from genome assembly GCA_006410675.1 of Oreotragus oreotragus. Taxonomy (NCBI): domain Eukaryota; kingdom Metazoa; phylum Chordata; class Mammalia; order Artiodactyla; family Bovidae; genus Oreotragus; species Oreotragus oreotragus. The sequence goes on from SJYX01020864.1 coordinate 7,974, forward strand.
AACCATAATGAGACAGGTAGGAGGGACAGACTCATTGCCCCTGAGGATGGGCAACCCACAAAGTAGAGAATAAGTATACAGCAGAGGCTCTCTCACAGGAATGAGAGTTCTGAGCCCCATATAAGCCTTGCAGTCCAGCACTAGGAAGACAAGTGCCGAGAGCATTTGGCTTTCAAGGTCAGTGCGCTTACTTGCAGGAGCCCCACAGAACTGGGGGAAAAGAGATTTCATTTTTAAAGGGCACATACAAAATATCATGTACAATGGAACCCAGGGCAAAAGCAGTAATCTGAAATTAGCTTGGGCCAGACCTACCTACTGGTCTTGGAGAGTCCTCTAGGCAGGCATGAGGTGGTTGTGACTTACCCTAGGGACATGGACACTGGTGACAGGCATAGCTCGGGCATTCAGCTGCATGGGCTGATGGCAGCTGCCATCTTGGCTCACTATCGCCAAAACCTGGACCCACCCAACTCTTTGTAGGATGCCGTAGGCCAAACAACTAACTGAACAGAGACACAGCCTCACCCACAAACAGGCTGCTTAAAGACTTCCTGAGCTCACAGTCACCATCAGATAAGGCCCTCAACACAGATTTCCTCACCAGGGTGCCAAGAGCTGTGTCTGGGCCCTTTGCACTAGGAAGCTCACACAAGCCTCTCGACCACCAGGAGGGCAGACACCAGAAGCAAAAAACTATAATACCACAGCTTGCACACTGAGTCCAGCAACAACAGTTCAGACCTACCCTGGGACCAGCTGGGCACTGGCCCTGCCCACTAGCAGGCCAACAACCTTTGGGACACCCAGGCCCCATATCCAACTGTGTCAGGAACCAGCCTCCAACACCAATCATCTAAAATGAGCTCTGACCAGACCGAGTCAATAGGGATCCACTAAATAAACCCCATGTTCCATGACAACAACAACAGAAAAATAAAATAAAATGAGCTCTGGGATCCCTGGGCCCTGGACTGGGCTCTAGGATGCAGCTCTGCCTGCCAGTGGTCCTGCACTAACCCCAGGATCTGGCTGCACCTGCCAATAGGTGGGCAAGAGCCCTAGAGCCTGGACGATACTATCTCTAGCCAACAGTGAGCCAGCACTACCCCCAGAACTCCCTAGTGTTCTGCAACAGCTGCCTCATGATCAGCTGACACTAATCAGTAGCCAGCAGCATTCACACAAGGCAGTGCCTGGCAACCAACTAGACTAGCATCCAACCAAGCCTATCAGACCACTCACAGTCAGCCTGCTACAACAGAAGGGCCTATGCAGGTATATGGCTTAAGTAACAAGAGAGGGCACTGCTGGAACATGAAAGACATCCCCTATAGAAGGCCGTACTCCGAAGTCCAGAAAGGTAACAAAGCTGGCACAAATACAAAAATACAAATACCAACATAGACACAATGAGATACCACAGGAATATGTTTCAGATGAAGGAAAAAGATAAAACCCCAAAAGAAGAATTAAGTGAAGAGGAGACCAGCAATCTACCTGAAAAAAAGTTCACAGTAGGCTCGTAAAGATGAGGGAAAGAATTGGAAAGAAAATGGATGCACAGAGAGAGAGAGAAGTCAGAATTTTTTTAACAAAGAGAAAATATAAAGAACAGCTGAACAGAGGTGAAGAATACAATAATTGAAATAAAAAGTACGCTAGAAGGAATCAACAGTACACTAAATGAAATGGAAAAATGAATTGGTGAGCTGGAAGACCGAGGAGTGAAAATCACTGCCACTAAACAGACATCTGGGACAACATAAAGCATACAAATACCCATATCACAGGGGTCACTGGAGGATAAGACAGAAAGGACCAGAGAAAATATTTGAAGATGTAATAGCTGGAAACTTCCCTAACCTCAGAAAGAAAAATGTCACGCAAGCCCAGAAAGTGCAGAGTTGTCCCATACAGGATAAACCTAGAGGAGCACACCAAAACACATTGTAACCAAAACACCAAATATTAAAGATAGAATATTAAAAGTAGCAAATAACATACAAAGGAACTCCTATAAGGCTATCAGCTGTGTTTTCGGCAGAAATTCTGCAGGCCAGAAGGGAGGGTCATGATATATTTAAAGTAATGAAAGGGGAAAGCCTACAACCAAGAATGCTATACCCAGCAAAGCTCTCATTCAGATTTGATGGCAAAATCAAAAGCTTTTCAAAGCAAAAGTTAAGAGAATTCAGCACTACCAAACCAGCATTACAACAAATGTTTAAGAAACTTCTCCAGGCAGAAAAGGCCACTAATAGAATCAAGAAAATTACAAAATGAAAAGCCTCATTGGTAAAGACAAACACACAGTAAAGATAAGAATCCATTCACAAAGTTAGTAGTGAGGTTACAAGACAGGAGTAATAAAGTCATCCGTACCCACAATAAGCAGTTAAGGGATACAAAAACAATTAGATGTAAAATATTACATCAACAGCAGTAATCATGAAGGAAGAGTACAAATGCAGGGTTTTAAAAATGCATTTGAAATTAAGAATTCAATAACTTAAAAAAGACTGCTATATAAAAACTTCATGGTAACTGCAAACCAAAAATGCATAATAGTTATATACATAAGAAATAAGATGGAATTCAAACAAAACACTAAAAACAGTCATCAAATCACAAGAAAAGGGGGAAAAAGACCTACAAAAAACAAAAACAATTAGTAAAATGGCAATAAAAACATATATACCAATAGCTACCTTAAATGTAAGTGGATAAAATGCTTCAACCAAAATACACACAGTGGCTCAATGGATACAAAAACAAGAAGCGTACATATGATGCCCACAAAATACTCATCTCAGAATCAGAGATGCACACAGACTGAAAGTGAGGGAATGGAAAACTATATCCCATGCAAATGGGCATCAAGAGAGAGCCAGAGTAGCAATACTCATACCACACAAAACAGGCTTTAAAATTAAAGACTCAAAGAAGGATATTACAAAAGACAAAGAAGGACACTACATTATAATCAAGGGATCAATCACAGAAGTAAGATACAACAATGGAAAGTACATATGCACCCAAAATAGGTGCACCTTAACATATAAGGCAAATGTTAATAGCTATAAAAGGAGAAGTCAACAGTAACACACTAACAGTGGGGACTCTGAAACTCCACCTCTATCACTGGACAGATCATCCAGACAGAAGATCAACAAGGACACACAGACTATTAAAGATATATTAGACCAGACAGCCTTAACTGATATTTATAAAACATTCCTATGAGACCATCAGACTACACATTCTTCTCAAGAGCACAGGGAATATTCTCCAAGGTAGATCGCATGCTAGTCCAAAAGGCAAACCTCAGTAAATTTAAGAAAACTGAAATCATATCAAGTATTTTTTTCCAGTCACAACACTAAGAGATTAGAAATCAACTATAAGAAAGAAACTGTAAAAAAAACACAAATATGTGAAGCCTAACAACATCTTACTGAACAACTAATCACTGAATAAAGAAAAGAGGAAATTAGTGGGGAAAAAAAAACCTAGAGACAAACAAAAACAAACACGTGATGATCCAAAAGCTCTGAAGCTTTCTGCCACAACAAAAGTGGTCATAAGAGGAAAGTTCATAGCTATACAACTGCACCCTAGGAAACAAGAAAAATCTCAAACAACCTAACCTGACACCTAAAGCAACTGGAGAAAGAACAGCAAACAAAACACAAAGGAAAGAAATTAAACAGATCAGAATAGAAATAAATGAAATAAACATGAAGAAATCAATTTTTAAAAAGATCAATGAAACTAAAAGTTGGTTCTTTGAAAAGATAAAATTGATTTAGCCAGACTCATCAAGAAAAATGAGAGAGATTTCCCTGGTGGTCCAGCAGCAAAGACTCTGCACTCCCAAAACAGGCAGACTTGCTGGGGGAACTAGATTCCACACGCCGAGTTTATATGCCACAACTAAAGAGTTTGCATACCACAACTAAAGATCCTGTATGCTGAAATAAAGACCTGGCATGCTGAACTGAACTGATGCTGAAATAGATAAATATTTTTTAAGAAGAAAAAAGAGAAAAAAGAGGGCTGAAGTCAATAAAATTAAAAAAGAGAAAGAAGTCACAACTGACAATACAGAAATACAAAGGATCATAAGAGACTACTATAAGCAACTATATGCCAATAAAATGGACAACCTAGAAGAAATGGACAAATTCTTAGGTACAATCTTGCAAGACTAAACCAGAAGAAATAAAAAACATGAACAGATCATATCACAAGTACTGAAATTGAAACCATGATTTAAAAACTCCCAGCAAAGTCTAGACAAGATGAATTCACAGGTGAATTCTTTAGTATTAAACATTTGTGGTTGTTTAGCCACTAAGTCATGTCCACCTCTTTTGTGACCACATGGACTGTAGTCCACCAGGCTCCTCTATCCATGGAATTTCTCAGGCAAGAAAATACTGGAGTGGGTTGCCATTTCCTTCTCCAGAGAATCTTCCCAACACAGGGGTCAAATCCAAGTGCCCTGCGTTGGCGGGCGGATTCTTTACCACTGAGCAAACATGTAAAAAAAGAGTTAAACTGATCCTTCTCAAACTACTCCAAAAAAACTGAAGAGGAAGGAACTCTCCCAAACTCATTCTATGAAGCCATCAAATAACAAACCTAGACAAAGATACCACCAAAAAATAAATTACAGGCCAATATCATTGATGAACATAGATGCAAAATCCTCATCAAATTGTAAGCAAACCAAATCCAGCAATACATTAAAAGGATCATGCACCACGATCAAGTGAGATTACCCCAGAGATGAGAGAAATTTTCAATAACTGCAAATAGTGTGATACACTACATTAACAAATTGAAAACTAACAACCATATTATCATCTTAATGCTGCTGCTGCTAAGTTGCTTCAGTCATGTCCTACTCTGTGCGACGGAGTGGGTTGCCATTTCCTTCTCCAATGCACAAAAGTGAAAAGTGAAAGTGAAGTCGCTCAGTCCTGTCCAACTCTCTGCAGCCCCATGGACTGCAGCCCACCAGGCTCCTCTGTCTGTGAGATTTTCCAGGCAAGAGTACTGGAGTAGGTGCTTCTTAATAAATGCAGAAAAATAATTTGATAAAATTCAACATTCGTTTATGATAAAAAAAAAACTAGAAAATGTGCTTAGGGGGAACCTACCTCAGCATACTAAAGGTCATATATGATAAACCCACAGCTAACATCATACCCAACAGTGAAAAGCTGAAAGCATTTCCTCTAAGACTAGGAACAAGATAAGAATGACCACTCTCGTCACTTTTATTCAACAGAGTTTTGGAGGTCCTAGCCATCCGGGGAAGGCAATGGCACCCCACTCCAGTACTCTTGCCTGGAAAATCCAATGGACGGAGGAGCCTGGTGGGCTGCAGTCCATGGGGTCGCTAACAGTCGGACAGACTGAGCGACTTCACTTTCACTTTTCTCTTTCATGCATTGGAGAAGGAAATGGCAACCCACTCCAGTATTCTTGCCTGGAGAATCCCAGGGACGGGGGAGCCTGGTNAACAGTCGGACAGACTGAGCGACTTCACTTTCACTTTTCTCTTTCATGCATTGGAGAAGGAAATGGCAACCCACTCCAGTATTCTTGCCTGGAGAATCCCAGGGATGGGGGAGCCTGGTGGGCTGCCGTCTATGGGGTCACACAGAGTCGGACACGACTGAAGTGACTTAGCAGCAGCAGCCATAGTAATCAGAGAAGAAAAAGAAATGAATCCCAACTGGAAAAGAAGTAGTAAAGCTGTCACTGCAGATGACACAAGGCTATACAGAGAAAACTCTAAAGGTGCTACCAGAAAACTACTAGAGCGCAGCCAGGAATTCAACAAAGTTGCAGGACACAAAATTAATACACAGAAATCACTTGAATTTCTATGCACTAACAATGAACTATCAGAAAGAAAAATTCAGGAAGCAGTCCCATTTACCGTACCATCAAAAAGAAATAAAATACCTAGGAGTAAATTTTCCTAAGGAGGCAAAAGACCTTTGCTCTGAAAACTGTAAGAACCTGATGAAAGAAATTGAAGATGACACAGAGAGGGGAAGATACAGCAAAAGTATGTTGTTGGATTGGAAGAACTGACCAAATGTTATACTATCCAAAGCAATCCACAGATTCAATTCAATCCCTATCAAATTATCAATGACCACTGTTCACAGAATTACATCAAATAATTTTAAAATTTGTATGGAAATACAAAAAACCCCAAAGAGTCAATGAAATCTTGATAAAGAAAAATGCGGCTAGAGCAATCAGGCTCCTTGACTTCAGACTATAATACAAAGTCACAGTAATAGAAACAGTATATTACTGGAACAAAAACAGAACTACAGATCAATGGAACAGGACAGAAATCCAAGAAATAAACCCACACACCTATGGTCAATTAATCTATGACAAAGAAAGTCTTTAATATATAATGGAGAAAAAGTCTATTCAGTAAGTGGTGGCGGGAAAACTTGACAGCTACATGTAAAAGAATGAAATTACAACAGTCTCTAACACCATATACAAAAATAAACTCAAAATGGATTAAAGACCTAAATATAAGAATGGATACTATAAAACTCTTAGAGGAAAAGAAAGGCAGAACACTCACTGACATAAACTGCAGTAAGACTTTTTTCAATCCACCTCCTAGAATAATGAAAATAAAAACAAAAAGAAACAAAAAGCACCTAATTAAACTTGAAAGCTTTTGCACAGCAAAGGTAATCATGAACAACAAAAACCCACATGGAATGAGAGAAAATATTTGCAAGCAAATTGACCAACAAGGGATTAACTGCCAAAATATATAAACAGCTCATCTAGCTCAATAACAAAAACTAAATAAATGAACCAATCAAAAAAAATGAGTGGAAGATCTCAACAGACATTCCTCCAAAAAAGACATACAGAGGCCGAAAAAGCACACAAAGATATTCAGCATTACTAATTATTAGAGAAATGCAAAATCAAAGCTACAATGAGGCATCACCTAATACCAGTCGGAATGGCCACCATCAACAGGCTGACGCATCATCAATAAATGCTGGAGAGGGTGTAGAGAAAAGGAAACCCTCCTACCCCGTTGGCGGAAATGTAAATTGTATGGAGGTTTCTTAAAAAATAAAAATATATGCATGTGATCTAACAATCCCATTGTTAGGCATATAATCAGGGAAAACCATAATTTACAAAGATACTTGCATCCCAGTGTTCACTGCAGCACTATTTACAATAGGCAAGACACGGAAGCAACCTAAATGCCCACTGACAAATGCTGCTGCTGCTAAGTTGCTTCAGTCGTGTCTTACTCTGTGCGACCCCATAGACAGCAGCCCACCAGGCTCCTCCGTCCCTGGGATTCTCCAGGCAAGATCACTGGAGTGGGTTGTCATTTCCTTCTCCAATGCACGAAAGTGAAAAGTGAAAGTGAAGTCACTCAGTCATGTCTGACTCTTCGCGACCCCATGGACTTCAGCCTATCAGGCTCCTCTGTCCGTGGGATTTTCCAGGCAAGAGGATTAGAGTGGGTTGCCACTGACAAATGAATGGATAAAAAAAGAGGTAGTACATATACACAATGGGATATTACTCAGCTACATAAAAGAATGAAATAATGCCATTTGAAGCAACATGGATGAACCTAGAGATTATAATTCCAAGTGAACCAAGTTAGACTGAGAAAGACAAATATATGATATCACTTATATGTGGAATCTAATAAAAAAGATGATACAAATGAACTTATTTACAGAACAGAAACAGATTCACAGTCTTTTGAAAACAAAATTATGGTTACCAAAGGGGAAAGAATAGGGGGAGGGATAAATTAGGAGACTGGGGTTAACAGTCTCCTAATTTATATACACACTAGAATATTCAAAATAGCTATCAACAAGCACCTACTGTATAGCACAGGGAAATTTACCCAAAACTGTGCAATAATTTATATGGGAAAGAGTCAGAAAGAGAATGGATATATAGTAAAACTAAACCACTTTGCTGTACACTTGAAACTAACACAACATTGTAAATCAACTATACCCCATAAAAAATAAAGATTAAATTAAAAATTAAGGATCATACATCATAATCAAGTAATACTTTTCCCAGCTATCCAAGGACTTTTTAATATCCACAAATCAATTTGATACACCCCACTAACAAATTAAATGATAAAAGCTTTATGATCATCTCAGTAGATGAAGAAAAAGCTTCCAATTAAATAAAACATCCTCTTACAAAACAACAACAAAAAAAACTCTCTAGAAACTGGGCATGGAGGGATCATACCTTCAATATAATAAAGGCCATGTATGATAAACCCTTTCATCAAGAGCCTCTTGGTGAAAGTAAAAGGGGAGATTGAAAAAGCTGGCTTAAAACTCAACATTCAAAAAATGAAGATGGCAGCATCTGGGCCCATCACTTCATGGCAAATAGATGGGGAAACAATGGAAACAGTGACAGACTTTATTTTGGGGGGCTTCAAAATCACTGCAGATGGTGACTGCACCTATGAAATTAAAAGACATTTGCTCTCTGGAAGAAAAGCTATGACCAACCTAGACAGCATATTAAAAAGCAGAGACATTATTTTGCCAACAAAGGTCCATCTAGTCAAAGCTATGGTTTTTCCAATAGTCATGTATGGATGTGAGAGTTGCACCATAAAGAAAGCTGAATGCCAAAGAATTGATGCTTTTGAATTGTGGTGTTGGTGAAGACTCGAGAGTCGCTTGGACTGCAAGGAGATCCAAGCAGTCCATCTTAAAGGAAATCAGTCCTGAATATTCATTGGAAGGACTGATGCTAAAGCTGAAACTCCAATACTCGGGCCACCTGATGCAAAGAACCACCTCATTGGAAAAGAACCTGATGCTGGGAAAGAATGAAGGCGAGAGAAGGGGATGTCAGAGGATGAGATGGTTGGATGGCATCACCGACTCAATGGACATGAGTTTAAGCAAGCTCTGGGAGTTGGTGATAGACAGGGAAGCCTGGTGTGCTGCAGTACATGGGGTCACACAGAGCTGGACACAACTGAGCCACGGAACTGAACTGAATGACAAACCCACAGTTAACATCATACAAAATGGTGAAGATCAGGAAGAAACAAGGATGTCCATTCTCGCCACTTTCATTCAACACAGTTTGGAAGTCCTCAATATAGTAAATCAGACAAGAAAATGAAAGAGAAAAAAGGGGAAAGGAAGGATTTGAATTGGAAAGGAAGACATAAACTGTCACTGCAAATGACAAGATACTATACACAGAAAACCCTAAAGATGCTATTATACCAGAAAACTACTAGAGCTCAATGAATTCAGTAAACTTGTGGACACAAAATTATTATACAAAATTCTGTCGCATGTCTATCCACAAACAAGGAATTAACAGAAAGTGGAATTAAGGAAACAATCTCACTTCCCATCTCATCAGAAAGAATAAAATACCTAGGAATAAGCCTACCTAAGGAGGCAAAAGACCTGTATTCTGAAAAGTACAAGACATTGATGAAAGATACTAAAATGACACAAACACACTGAAAGATATACTGTGTTCTTTGATTGCAAGAATCAATATTGTTAAAATCACCATATTACCTTAGGGAATCTAGAGATTCAGTGCAATCCCTATCAAATTACCAATGGCATTTTTCAAAGAACAACAACAAAATTAAATTTATATGAAAACACAAAAGGCCCTGNCAACTATACCCCATAAAAAATAAAGATTAAATTAAAAATTAAGGATCATACATCATAATCAAGTAATACTTTTCCCAGCTATCCAAGGACTTTTTAATATCCACAAATCAATTTGATACACCCCACTAACAAATTAAATGATAAAAGCTTTATGATCATCTCAGTAGATGAAGAAAAAGCTTCCAATTAAATAAAACATCCTCTTACAAAACAACAACAAAAAAAACTCTCTAGAAACTGGGCATGGAGGGATCATACCTTCAATATAATAAAGGCCATGTATGATAAACCCTTTCATCAAGAGCCTCTTGGTGAAAGTAAAAGGGGAGATTGAAAAAGCTGGCTTAAAACTCAACATTCAAAAAATGAAGATGGCAGCATCTGGGCCCATCACTTCATGGCAAATAGATGGGGAAACAATGGAAACAGTGACAGACTTTATTTTGGGGGGCTTCAAAATCACTGCAGATGGTGACTGCACCTATGAAATTAAAAGACATTTGCTCTCTGGAAGAAAAGCTATGACCAACCTAGACAGCATATTAAAAAGCAGAGACATTATTTTGCCAACAAAGGTCCATCTAGTCAAAGCTATGGTTTTTCCAATAGTCATGTATGGATGTGAGAGTTGCACCATAAAGAAAGCTGAATGCCAAAGAATTGATGCTTTTGAATTGTGGTGTTGGTGAAGACTCGAGAGTCGCTTGGACTGCAAGGAGATCCAAGCAGTCCATCTTAAAGGAAATCAGTCCTGAATATTCATTGGAAGGACTGATGCTAAAGCTGAAACTCCAATACTCGGGCCACCTGATGCAAAGAACCACCTCATTGGAAAAGAACCTGATGCTGGGAAAGAATGAAGGCGAGAGAAGGGGATGTCAGAGGATGAGATGGTTGGATGGCATCACCGACTCAATGGACATGAGTTTAAGCAAGCTCTGGGAGTTGGTGATAGACAGGGAAGCCTGGTGTGCTGCAGTACATGGGGTCACACAGAGCTGGACACAACTGAGCCACGGAACTGAACTGAATGACAAACCCACAGTTAACATCATACAAAATGGTGAAGATCAGGAAGAAACAAGGATGTCCATTCTCGCCACTTTCATTCAACACAGTTTGGAAGTCCTCAATATAGTAAATCAGACAAGAAAATGAAAGAGAAAAAAGGGGAAAGGAAGGATTTGAATTGGAAAGGAAGACATAAACTGTCACTGCAAATGACAAGATACTATACACAGAAAACCCTAAAGATGCTATTATACCAGAAAACTACTAGAGCTCAATGAATTCAGTAAACTTGTGGACACAAAATTATTATACAAAATTCTGTCGCATGTCTATCCACAAACAAGGAATTAACAGAAAGTGGAATTAAGGAAACAATCTCACTTCCCATCTCATCAGAAAGAATAAAATACCTAGGAATAAGCCTACCTAAGGAGGCAAAAGACCTGTATTCTGAAAAGTACAAGACATTGATGAAAGATACTAAAATGACACAAACACACTGAAAGATATACTGTGTTCTTTGATTGCAAGAATCAATATTGTTAAAATCACCATATTACCTTAGGGAATCTAGAGATTCAGTGCAATCCCTATCAAATTACCAATGGCATTTTTCAAAGAACAACAACAAAATTAAATTTATATGAAAACACAAAAGGCCCTGAATAGCCAAAACAATATTGAGAGAAAAGAACAGAGCTCAAGGAATATGCTCCCTGATTTCTGAGTATACTACAAAGCCAGAGTAATCAAAAACAGTATTGCACTGGGACAAAAACACTCAGATCAAGAGAACAGAATAGAGCTGAGGAATAAACCAAAATACCTAGGGTCAATTAATTTATGACAAAGGAGGGGAGACTATATAACGAAGAAGACACTTCTTTAATAAGTGGTGCTGGGAAAACTGGATACTACTTGTAGATAAACAAAATTAGACCAGTCTCTGACACTGTATACAAAAATTAACTCAAAATGGATTAAAGACCTAAATGTAAACCAAGATACTATAAAAACTATTAGAGGAAAGCGTAGGTAGAATACTCTTTGATATAAATTGCAGCAATATTTTTTTAGATCCATCTTTTACAGTAATGGAAATACTAAGCAAAATGTAGTAATAAGCAAAAGCAATTGTTTAATCTTAAAACCTTTTGTACATCAAAGGAAATCATAAACAAAATGAAACGACAACCCACAGAATGAGAGAAAATATTTGCACCTGAAACAACCAACAAGGGATTCATTTCAAAAATATATAAAAAGCTCATACAGCTTAATATAAACAAAAAGAAACAGCCAAATCAAAAAATGAGCAGAAAATCTAAACAGACATTCTCCAAAGATATACAGATGGACAGCAGGTACATGAAAAGGTGTTCAACATAATTAATTATAGAAAAATGAAAATCAAAACTACAATAAGGTATAACCTCACACTGATCATAATGGCCATCATTTAAAAGTCTACAAATAATAAAGCTAGATAAGATGTGGAGAGAAAGGAACCCTTCTACACTGTTGGGGAGAACTGAATTGGTGTTCCCACTATGGAGAACAGTATGGAGTTCCTTAATTAAAAATCGAGTTGCCAGCAATTCTGCTCCTGAGTATATATCCAGAAAACATGAAAACTCAAATTTGAAAAGATAACGCATCCCAATGTTCACAGCAGCACTATTTACAATAGCCAAGACATGGAAGCAACCTAAATTGTTCATTGACAGATGAGTGGAAAAAGAAGACGTGGTGTGTCTGTGTGTATACACACACCAAAGGGATATTACTCAGCCATAAAAATAAATGAAATAACGCCATTTGTAGCAACATGACCTAGATATTATCACACTAAGTGAATACAGACAGATTGAGAAGACAAATATCATATGATACCACTTATATGCAGAATCTTGAAAAGTGATACAAATCAATGTATTGGTTTGGTTAAAAGGTTTATTCAGGTTTTCCATAAAATGTTATGGAAAAATCCAAATGAACTTTTTTAGCCAGCACAATATTTACAAAACAGAAATACACAGAAAACAAATCTATAGATACCAAAGGGAAAAGCAGGGGGAGGGAAAGATGTGAAGTTTAATATTAATAGGTACATACTACTATATATAAAATACATAAACAGCAAGGATTTACTATATAACAGAGGCAATTACAGGCAATATCTAATAATAAACTAAAGGCAAAACGGTTGTCTGAGGAAGCCTTACAAATAGCTGAGAAAAGAAGAGAAGCTAAACGTGAAGGAGAGAGGGAAAGACACACACATTTGAATGCAGAGTTCCAAAGAATACCAAGGAGAGATAAACAAGAAAGCCTTCCTCAGTGATCAATGCAAAGAAATAGAGGAAAACAACAGAATGGGAAAGACTGGAGATCTCTTCAAGAAAACTAGAGATACCAAGGGAACATTTCATGCAAAGATGGGCACAATGAAGGACAAAAATGGTATGGACCTAACAGAAGCAGAAGATATTAAGAAGAGGTGGCAAGAATACACAGAAGAACTATACATAAAAGACCTTCATAACCACAATGGTATCACTCACCTACAGCCAGACATCCTGGAATGCAAAGTCAAGTGGGCCTTAGGAAAGCATCATTATGAACAAAGCTAGTGTAGATGATGGAATTCCAGTTGAGCTATTTCAAATCCTAACAGATGATGCTGTGAAAGTGCTGCATTCAATATGCCAGCAAATTTGGAAAACTCAGTTGTGGCCACAGGACTGGAAAAGGTCAGTTTCCATTCCAATCCCAAAGAAAGGCAGTGCCAAAGAATGTTCAAACTACCACGCAATTGCACTCATCTCACATGCTAGTAAAGTAATGCACAAAATTCTCCAAGATAAGCTTCAAATGTTTGTCAACAGTGAATTTCCAGATGTTCAAACTGGATTTAGAAAAGGCAGAGGAACCAGAGATCAAATTGCCAACATCGCTGGAACATCGAAAAAGCAAAAGAGTTGCAGAAAAACATCTATTTCTGCTTTATTGACTACACCAAAGTCTTTGACTGTGTGGATCACAACAAACTGGAAAATTCTTAAAGAGATGGGAATACCAGACCACCTGACCTGCCTCTTGAGAAACCTGTATGGAGGTCAGGAAGCAACAGTTAGAACTGGACATGGAACAACANCATCTATTTTTGCTTTATTGACTACACCAAAGTCTTTGACTGTGTGGATCACAACAAACTGGAAAATTCTTAAAGAGATGGGAATACCAGACCACCTGACCTGCCTCTTGAGAAACCTGTATGCAAATCAAAAAGCAACAGGTAGAACATGCACCAACAGACTGGTTCCAAATCGGGAAAGGAGTACATCAAGGCTCTATATTGTCACCCTGCTTATTTAACTTATACGCAGAGTACATCATGAGAAACGCTGGGCTGGATGAAGCACAAGCTGGAATCAAGATTGCTGGGAGAAACATCAATAACCTTTCGCTTTTCACTTTCATGCATTGGAGAAGGAAATGGCAACCCACTCCAGTACTCCTGCCTGGAGAATCCCAGGGACAGAGGAGCCTAGTGGACTGCCATCTACGGGGTCGCATAAAGTTGGACACGACTGAAGCGACTTAGCAGCAGCAGCAGATATGCAGATGACACCACCCGTATGGTAGAAAGTGAAGAGGAACTCAAAAGCCTCTTGATGAAAGTGAAGGAGGAGTGAAAAAGTTGGCTTAAAGCTCAACATTCAGAAAACGAAGATCATGGCATCCGATCCCATCACTTCATGGCAAATAGATGGGGAAGCAATAGAAACGGTGACAGACTTTATTTTCTTGGACTCAAAATCACTGCAGATGGCGACTGCAGCCATGTAATTAAAAGATGCTTGTTCCTTAGAAGAAAAGCTATGACTGACCTAGACAGCATATTCAAAAGCAGAGACATTACTTTACCAACAAAGGTCCATCTAGTCAAAGCTATGGTTTTTCCAGTAGTCTTGTATGGATGTGAGAATTGGACTGTGAAGAAAGCTGAGAGCTGAAGAATTGATGCTTTTGAACTGTGGTGTTGGAGAAGACCCCTCATGAGAGTCCCTCGGACTGCAAGAAGATCAAACCAGTCCATCCTAAAGGACATCAATCCTGAAGATTCATTGGAAAGGCTGATGTTGAAGGTGAAACTCCAATACTTTGGCTATCTGATGCAAAGAACTAACTCATTGGAAAAGACCCTGATGCTGGGAAAGAATGAAGGCACGGGGAGAAGGGGATGACAGAGGATGAGATGGTTGGATGGCATCACTGACTCAATGGACATGAGTTTGAGTAAGCTCCAGGAGTTGATGATAGACAGGGAAGCCTGGCATGCTGCAGTCCATGGGGTCACACAGAGTTGGACCTGACTGAGCAACTGAACTGAAGTGAAAACAGAAAATAATCAAAAAATGTATATGTATATATGTGTGTGTTTGTGTGTGTGTGTGTGTGTGAGTTGGTGATGGACAGGGAAGCCTGGTGTGCTGTAGTACATGGGGTCACACACAGTCAGACACGACTGAGCAACTGAACTCAAGTGAAACAGAAAGAATTTAAAAATGTGTGTGTGTGTGTCACTCCAGTATTCTTGCCTGAAAAACCCTGTGTGTGTGTGTCACTCCAGTATTCTTGCCTGAAAAATCCCGTGTATGTGTGTCTGTGTGTGTGTGTCACTCCAGTATTCTTGCCTGAAAAATCCTGTGCAGGAGATGCAGGAGACATGGGTCTGATCCTTGGGTCAGGAAGATATCCTGGAGGAGGAAATGGCAACTCACTCCAGTATTCTTGCCTGAAAAATCCCATGGACAGAGGAGCCTGGTATGTTACAGCTCATGGGGGTCACAAAGAGGCAAATACCACTGAGCAACCAAGCACACATGCAGGCATATATATATAAACTGAATCAGCTTGTTATATATCTGAAACTAACACAACATTGCAAACAAACTATATTTCAATTTAAAAGATGGAAAAAAAAGACTGTGACTAGCAATGATATCAATACCAATAAAATCACTAGCTATCCTTACACTTTGTCTCATTTAACCCTCTAAAACACTGTGACTGGGTAGTATTATTTTATCCCTACTGTAGAGATGAGAAAATTGAAGTGTAAAAGTTTAAATAAGCCTATCTGACATCAAACCATAAGGTTTTTCTCAAGTCCTAGCCGTTCTAAGTAGAAACAAGTACTACAGTGTACTTTTCCAGGAATAAATTTGTATTTAGAATACAAAGTATACTACAATAGGGAAAAAGCTGAATATATTGGTTTCTACAACTATCTGAATCATGTCAAGAAACTGGCTAGAAAACCATCACAGAAAGAACAGCTAGTTTCAAAACTGAAATGGAAAATTTACTCCGAAAAGATCATGGAGGGCAAAGCTTTAATTCCAGGGATTTTTATAGCAATAGGGATACTAATAGATTAGCTGCTGTTTTTATCACTGTGCTTTTATTTTGCGACCCCATGGGCTATAGCCCACCAGGTTCTTTTGTCCATGGGATTTCCCAGGCAATAATACTGGAGTGGGTATTGCCATTTCCTTCTCTAGGGGATCTTCCCAACCTAGGAATCAAACCCATGTCTCTTGCATTGGCAGGTGGATGAGCCACCAGGGAGCCCCTAAGAGATGAGAATAAACTTAAACACACAACAATAGTGAACTGGTTAATTATGTTCTATTATATATACGATACATTTTAAATTATTTTAATAATCAGCCATTTTTAAATGATATGAAAATATTTAATAATATAGAAACATATTAATAATGTAATAGGCAGAAAAAAACAGGTTACAACAAGATATATCCCTCACCACAAACATCTACCTGGTTTCTTGTTTGGACGGAGAGAATTCAGATAACCTAGATACCGGAGGATTTCAAACTACCAAAATCTATTTGGCTGCTAGGTTCTAAGCAGCAAACAGTAAGAGTTGAAAGAATGACGGATTCATGTGAAAATGTATTTTTTCGAGTTTGGAGAGGGAGAGTTCAGAGAGAATTAAAAATACAAAAATGCCCAGAAGCGAGGCAGGGAGGTAAAGAGAAACTAAGAAAACCTGAAAGCCCCTCAGACTCCCTTCTTCCAGCATAAACTCACTCTGGGGCACAAGCTTTGAATCGTATAGGCTAGACTTCCTGCCTCTACTTCAGTTTTTATTTCTCTTCTCTCTTGAAAATTTTACCAAATATATGAGATTGACTGTACCTTAGTTAAACATATATATGGTGACACTCTGTATAAATATACATTTGCACATATGTTTTTTAAAAATTTACAGAGAAGAAAATCTGGAAGGCCACACGCCGTACTACTAACAATACTTTTCAGGGAACGAGTTTGGAGATTTTAATTTTCCTAATTATGCTTAGCTGTATTTTCTAAATGTTCTTATAATCTGGAATATGTATCATTTCTCTAGTAAGGCTATAAATACAGATATAGCAAACTGATACCAAAATATGCTAAAACTTTGTTGTGAGGGATAATAACATCCTGATAATAACATTCTGATTTTGACAGCAGCTCAACTTTGTGAGCTTGTGGATTAAGTAGAAAAAAGACTGTCTAGTTTTACCTCTAGAGCCTTCTGTTGCAGACGGTCACGTTCTACTTTTTCTTTGCCAACAAACCACACTTCCCACGGTGTCAGGCTGCTTTCTGGTGAGCGCACCTGCTTCTGTTCTTCTTGGTTATCTTCGGATCCAACTGTGCTATTACAAAAGAGAGGACACTACAGACTCTGCACTCAAAACTCTTTGACTTAGCAGTCGAAACGATTTAGCTGCACAAAGAAGTAGAATCCCATGATACACTGACAATACTGTGATTCTTAAACGTAAATATGCACTTAAGAAAGTGAGAACAAGAGTCCATTGTTTAAATTAGTTTATCCTTTACATAGCCTCGGCATTCTCTAATCTAAAACCACATCCCATCATCCATTTGCCTCAGTTACAGTAATTTTTTCATTCTTGCTTGGACAACTAATTACAACACATGATCCTAACCAAATCCTGGTGAAGACTTTCCCCTTTTCTTCCTTTAAGTAGTTCATAAAGGAAAGAATACATATCTACACAGTGAGGATGGTAATGCCAATGTGGTAACAGTTACGGTTTTGGTGTGAAGGGTGGACAGAGTTCTTTATACCCTCAATTTTTATGTAAGTTTGAAGTTGTTTTGAAATTAAAAGGTACATCAAGTATATGGCCTTGTGTTCTTTAATGGTTTGGTGGACTCCATTTTGCCAGTTCTCAGACAAAGTGGCCACAATTTTCCCAGAGTTGTCAGACTGTTTCTTCTGGGTACATGGAAAAGTAACCATTCACTCAAGCTCAACAGAAGAGGGAAAGGGAAGTTCTTATGAGTGCATATATACAGAAAGAACACAGGCCTTGGCCAGGTACAAGACCCCATAGGAAAAGGTGAACCATTAGTGCCCATGGAAAGAAAGGTTGTTTAGGACAGGAGGCAGTTAGAGAAGGACTAGGTTATTATAGATACAGCCCCTCTTTGTCTCTCTAACATTTCTGCTTCAGGCAACCAACTGCCTCCCCTATGGCCATGCTCAGCTTTTTCTGCCTTGTAACTTCCATTTACTTGGTGGTGGTGGTGGTTTTTTCCCGTTTTTGCATTCGTTCATGCAATTATGAAATTTGTGTTCTAGTGGGAAAGGAACACTGTTGGTATGTTGTTTACTTCCTATATATCTTTCCTTCTCAGTTTGGCAGAGCACTACCTCATTCTCCCATAGCTTCACTGGTCATGAAGGTGCGGATGAGGCCCAATTCCAGGCATTTCAAGATCTTACTCCTGAGCTCCGAACTTTTATTTTCTACCACCAGATAGATGGCTTCACCCCAAATATCAAACTCAATCAATCCAAAACAAATCTAGTCACTTACCAATCACTCACTACCCTTCTCCCATAATCCTACCTCAGAGAACAGTACCAACACTCACCCAGTTAGCCAAGCCAGAAACACAGATCTTTGACTCCTGCTCCCCAACCACATTTGGTGCCACTCCCTTCCACACTTATCCAATTCAGTTCAGTTCAGTCACTCAGTTGTGTCTGATTCTTTGTGACCCCCACGGACTGCAGTATGCCAGGCTTCCCTGTCTATCACCAACACCCAGAGCTTGCTCAAACTCATGTCCATTGAGTCAGTGATACCATCCAACCATATCATTCTCTGGCGTCCCCTTCTCTTGCCTTCAATTTTTCCCAGCATCAGGGTCTTATCCAATGAGTCAGTTCTTCCCATCAGGTGGCCAAAGTATTGGAGTTTCAGCTTCAGCATCAGTCCTTCCAATGAATATTCAGGACTGATTTCCTTTAGGATGGACTGGTTGGATCTCCTTGCAGACCAAGGGACTCCTTTAAGAGTCTTTTCCAACATGACAGTTCAAAAGCATCAAATCTTTGGCACTCAGCCTTCTTTATAGTCCAACTCTCATATCCATACATGACTACTGGAAAAACCATAGCTTTGACTAGATGGACCTTTGTTGGCACTATCTCCGCTTTTTATTTTTATTTTTTTTATTTTTTATTTATTTTTTTTTTATCTCCGCTTTTTAATATACTGTTTAGGTTGGTCATAGCTTTTCTTCCAAGGAGCAAACGTCTTTTGATTTCATGGCTGCAATCACCATCTGCAGTGATTTTGGAGCCCAAGAAAATTAAGTCTGTCACAGTTTCCATTGTTTTCCCATCTATTCGCCATGAAGTGATGGGACCAGATGCCATGATCTTCGTTTTCTGAATGTTGAGTTTTAAGCCAGTTTTTTTACTCTCCTCTTTCACTTTTAAGAGGCTCTTTAGTTCTTCTTCACTTTCTGCCATAAGGGTGGTGTCATCTGCATATCTGAGGTTCTTGATATTTCTCCGGGCAGTCTTGATTCCAGCTTATGCTTCTTCCAGCCCAGCGTTTCTCATTATGTACTCTGCATATAAGTTAAATAAGCAGGGTGACAATATACAGCCTTGCCATACTCCCTTCTATATTTGGAACCAGTCTGTTGTTCCATGTCCAGTTCTAACTGTTGCTTCTTGACCTGCATACAGATTTCTCAGGAGGCCCAAACTATCAGGGCCCCAACCAAAGGTAAGAGATAGAGAGGTGGAATAAGGAAAAGTTCTAAACACTTTTCTTTCCTGAAAAGAGGTACTGGATTTTCTGAAGCATTTGAGAACAATCACTGCATCTATCTGTTCTCTAGAAAGTGGGAAATAAGCACGCCTTCAGCAGACATTTATTGAACATATCATAGGCATCTGACACTTGCCACCCACAGGCCTGACAACTCCTGCATTTTTTCCAGACCACGTCCTAGCAATTGCTTTGAATCAGAGGGGATGAACTGTGATAAGGAAGGCAGCTAGAGCCCCGGGGTGTTACCAGCTCATTTGGGCTTTGGCTAGGTTTGACATAAATACAACTAGCTCCTCTCATGGTGAGCTCCATTTGGTCAGGGCTTTGGCTCTTGGAAGCTAGAGCAAGGTCTTAGCAGCAGAGTTGTGGATGGCCTCTGGATAGCCATCATTCCCGGGGCTGCTCAACTGTCTACATAGCGCAGTCCTGCTGATTAAGCTCAGGATTTTCCAAAACCTTAAAATTTATTTTAAAAATCACTGGGACCAGGATTTCCCTGGTGGTCCAGGGGCTAAAACTGTACTCCCAATGTAGGGGACCCAGGTTCAATCCCTGATCAGGGAACTAGATCCCACAAGCTGCAACTAAAATCAAAGATCCTTTGGGCCACAACAAAGACCCAGGGGAGCCAAACAAATAATAAATATCCTCCTAAAAATTACTGGGACCAACTCAGTCCTGAAGAATCTGTACAAAGGCCCACATGAAAATGGACTCCTTTGAAACTGTTTCTTGTTGCTACAAACTGTGTGGACAAGTGGCTTGCATGCTTACTGTTACTGATATCCATTCCTACCAATGTACTTACTATTACTTCTCCTTAAGAGACTCACTGTTATAACTGTGTATGTGAGTCACTTCATATGGCTTCATATTCAATTTACTCACCCCAGGTATGCATNATGAAAATGGACTCCTTTGAAACTGTTTCTTGTTGCTACAAACTGTGTGGACAAGTGGCTTGCATGCTTACTGTTACTGATATCCATTCCTACCAATGTACTTACTATTACTTCTCCTTAAGAGACTCACTGTTATAACTGTGTATGTGAGTCACTTCATATGGCTTCATATTCAATTTACTCACCCCAGGTATGCATGCCTTATAGCTGCTGCTGCTGCTAAGTCACTTCAGTCGTGTCCGACTGTGTGTGACCCCATAGACGGCAGCCCACCAGGCTCGCCCATCCCTGGGATTCTCCAGGCAAGAATACTGGAGTGGGTTGCCATTTCCTTCTCCAATGCAAGAAAGAGAAAAGTGAAAGTGAAGTCATTCAGTCTCTCCGACTGTTAGCGACCCCATGGACTGTAGCCCACCAGGCTCCTCCGTCCATTGGATTTTCCAGGCAAGAGTACTGGGGTGGGGTGCCATTGCCTTCCCCAGCCTTATAGCTACAGGGGCTAAATGGTTGCCTACACATAAAGCATGGGTTCTCTGGTCTGTATTTCTTAGACCTCCTGTACAGAAAGTGAAGAGGAACTAAAAACCCTCTTGATGAAATTGGAAGAGGAGAGTGGAAAAAGTTGGCTTAAAGCTCAACATTCACAAAAGTAAGATCATGGCATCTGTTCCCATCGCTTCATGGGAAATAGATGGGGAAACAGTGTCACACTTTATTTTGAGGGGGTCCAAAATCACTGCAGATGGTGACTTCAGCCATGAAATTAAAAGACACTTACTCCTTGGAAGGAAAGTTATGACCGACCTAGATAGCATATTGAAAAGCAAAGACATTACTTTGCCAACAAAGGTCTGTCTAATCAAAGCTATGGTTTTTTCAGTGGACATGTATGGATGTGAGAGCTGGACTGTGAAGAAAGCCTGGTGCCAAAAAATGGATGCTTTTGAACCGTGGTGTTAGAGAAGACTCTTAAGAGTCCTTTGGTCTGCAAGGAGATCCAACCAGTCCAATCTAAAGGAGATCAGTCCTAGGTGTTCATTGGTAGAACTGATGCTGAAGCTGAAACTCCAATACTTTGGCCACCTCATGCAAAGAGCTGACTCACTGGAAAAGACCCTGATGCTGAGAGGGATTGGGAGCAGGAGGAGAAGGGGACGACAGAGGATGAGAT
>SJYX01020864.1:34410-128569 GCA_006410675.1 Oreotragus oreotragus
GATGAGATGGCTGGATGGCATCACGGACTTGATGAACGTTGAGTCTGAGTGAACTCCGGGAGATGGTGAAGAACAGGGAGGCCTGGCGTGCTGCGATTCACTGGGTCACAGTCGGACTCGACTGAGTGACTGAACTGAACTGATACTGCCTTTTGCAGCCTGACAATAAGAACCTTGTAAATGCTTTCTGAAGTTGACATAATGAGTCTAATTCCAAATGCACCTGCATCACCAAGCCTCTCTAAGAAAAAGATATTCCTGCAGGGATTGGCCCTTTGCTCATATTTCTATATACCCAACAATAGGCATGTAGCATAGGCAAGAGAAAACATGATCAGTATACCTTGGTACTAGGCCCAGCTCCTCTAATGACTAGGTGGAAGCCTTCGAATTAGACTTTTTATCTGTCTTCTGAGCCACAGTTTTGTTATCTGTAAAATGAATGGCTTGACCTAGACTTTAATTCCAAGAGAGTAGAGACTGTGCCTGTTTTATTTATAGGCCCTTACCTGGTGGCTCACACACTAAAGAGGAAGACCTGGGTTCGATCCCTTGGTTGAGAAGATCTCTTGGACGAGGGCATGGCAACCCACTCCAGGATTCTTCCCTTGAGAATCCTCCCCAGGTAGAGGAGCCTGGTGGGCTACAGTCCATGGGGTCACAAAGTGGGAGACGACTGAGCGACTCAGCACATATGGCACAAACTGAATGTTTGCTGAAAGAACAATTGTAAAAATAAATTAAGATGACTGTAATAATCCCTTTGATTCTAGCATTCAATGGCTTCTACTTTTAGTAACTGCTGAGAGCAGAGCTGACACTCTCTCTGAATGCTGAAGTCACTGCTAACCTCAAAGCTTCAGCTTTTAATCTATGACACAAAAGGCATACTGCTTACTACAACCTACTTCACTGACAACCAGATTTTTTCATAACCGCTACAGGTATCACTAAGATGCAGTAAACCACGTTCGGGTGTTAAAGATTTGAACAAAAGTTCTAGGGTCCCCACTCTGACTTTTGAGCGTTCATAAAATGCCTGAAACTGTACCAATTTTGTGTGTTTAGTGCTCGCTTCTTGTGTGTTTAGGTGCATTTCTCTGGGAAGATTGTAGCAACCATCACATACTCAGGAAAAGGTGATGAGAACGATGGAAAAATCTGTAGTCATGAGTAAGAACCGGCCCAAGACTCTGGGCCAAAAAGAGCAGCACCTGCAGCTGCAAATGCCCGCGCTACCTTTTGAGAGGGAAGACAGGAAGGTATCTGGTCGCCTGACGAAGATACTTAGTGGGGTCTAAGGAATCTTGAGGGGGCTGTATCTCGGATTTACCTGGTGCACCCCTGTAACTCCACTCCTCTCAGGCTCTCCCCCTTGGCCTCTGAGTCATAAGCATCTTCGTCCACATCCTCCTCCTCCTCCCCGTCACCATCGTCGTTGTCAAACGGGAAGCTCTGGTGGCCGAGGGGAGACAACAGCGACAGGGTGGAATTGCTGCAGCTCAGCGGTGTCGACAGCGAGCATACCTCCACCGCCTTCAGGCCCGGCCCCCGGGGGCCTGCCATGAGAACAGAGAAGCCCGAGGAGGGCCGAGACCCGGACCTGCAGTCGGCCATGAAACGGGGTTCGAGAAGGGGAGAAGCAGACCCCCACCGCCCTGCGGCCCACATCTGGCCCGCCAAGTTCAAACCGGCGGAACCGCGGCGGGGACGTGCTTTCCCAGCAGGCCTTGCGCGCGCCGACGCGGCCAATCCGGGCGGCCGCGGACTTGGTGTTGCCATGGCGACGCGTGGAGGCCTCCAGGGCTTTGTCCGGGCCTGCGGAGCGTGGTTTCCTGCTCCCGGAAGTCTTTTGGGTGTCCTCCCTCCTTCCCAGCCTGGATCTGCGCTGGTGCTTGTGAATTAACCTCGCGCTCGGCTCTCGCTCGTAGATGAGGTCCCTGCTCCCGGCTCACAGCCAGGAGGTCCCGTCCGTTGTTTGCTGTGATTCGTTTGGTACAGAAAATGTGCTGTTACTGAATAAGGCAGATTCTTTACAGCGGAAAGAGGCAGAAGCCAAAACTACCCCCATATCATTACAAGGTCAGGGTTGCAAGGATCAGTCACGATTTCTCAGCACGTGGCTACACACGGCTGTATTTTAGGAAAAGGTCCGGAGCGGGGTGCGAACTTTATCCAAGTTTACAAGTGTATCTAAAGATACACTTCTGGTACAATTTTTCATTGTTTTTGGTAGCACCTCGTCTGCCTAGCATCACCTCGTCTTCCTGGCATCTTACAGGAACTTGCTTATTCAGGTGAATATATATAAACATATATATGTATAAGCCCTTACTTATACAGGGCCTCTTTGAAGCATCTAGTGTACTGAGGTCTGTACTAATCACTGGAGATATAAAAAATAAAAGCCCTGTGGTCCTCACTCTTTCCTAGCGAAGAGTCATACCATTAAAATATCATGTGATATGTATACTATGAGGAATGAAAAAAAATTTGTGGGACTTAGAAAGGAGCACTCTCCTCTCAGGGATTAAGGGTGGGGATGAAGGTAGTAAGGGAGAGGTAATAGACACTAAAGCTAGTTGCTTTATTCATGCTAATAAATGGGCTTTGTCCAGCTCATAATGCATATTGCTAGTAGAAATATCACACAATGAAAACAGACAGTGGCTAAAGCAGCACACAAGATTTGTCATTGACCAAGGAGTGATACCAAATCTTCGATGACATTTAAATCTGCAAAACTTGACACCAAAGAATTATGTACAGTAGAAATAATAGTAACCAAGGGCCATTTATAGTTAATAAAATACGACATGGTTCAGTTCAGTTCAATCACTCGGTCGTGTCCAACTCTTTGTGACCCCATGAATCGCAGCACGCCAGGCCTCCCTGTCCATCACCAACTCCCAAAGTTCACTCAGACTCACATCCATCGAGTCAGTGATGCCATCCAGCCATCTCATCCTCTGTCGTCCCCATCTCCTGCTGCCCCCAATCCCTCCCAGCATCAGAGTCTTTTCCAATGAGTCAACTCTTCGCATGAGGTGGGCAAAGTACTGGAGTTTCAGCTTCAGCATCATTCCTTCCAAAGAACGCCCAGGGTTGATCTCCTTCAGAATGGACTGGTTGGATCTCCTTGCAGTCCAAGGGACTCTCAAGAGTCTTCTCCAGCACCACAGGTCAAAAGCATCAGTTCTTCAGCACTCAGCCTTCTTCACAGTCCAACTCTCACATCCATACATGACCACAGGAAAAATCATAGCCTTGACTAGACAGACATTAGTCGGCAAAGTAGTGTCTCTGCTTTTGAATATGCTATCTAGGTTGGTCATATTTTCTTCCAAGGAGTAAGCGTCTTTTAATTTCATGGCTGCAATCACCATCTGCAGTGATTTTGGAGCCCAGAAAAATAAAGTCTGACATGGTTAAAACTCTCTAAATGGAATGTAAACTTTGTTAAAATTTTCAGTAAAAATAATGAAAATGGAAGAAAACTGCAGCAATTTAAATGCGATGAAATTGATGGAAGAATAAAAATGGCTTGAGTTTTCATTCTCTTACCTAATTATTCAATAGTGTTATGTCTGGTTAAAACCTTTAGGTGAGCATCTTTAGAGTTAATAAATTAATTGATTGATGCAAAACAGTATCACCTTAGAGCTTCATAAGGGAGTAAACTTGAGAAGCTGGTCCCAACAAACATCACCCCATATTACTGAAGTATAGTAGAACAAGTTTCAGTATGAAAGGACCTGGATTTGAATCCATGGTTTTTCTCTTATTTGCTAGGTTTCCCTCAGTAAGTTTCCCTGGGGAAGGAAATGGCCACCCACTCCCATTTTCTTGTCTGGGAAATCACAGGACAGAGGAGCCTGGTGGGCTAGTCTATGGGGTCACTGAGAGTCAGCCACGACTGAGCAGCTAACACACATCACCTAAATAAGCTGTTTGGCCTTTCCAAGGCCTTACTCACTCCTGTAAAACAGGGAAATTCTGTAATCAGTTTCCCAGTCATGTCATCTTATTAATTCTCAAAACTAGCACAGGATCAGCTAAAATGGTAAATGGTAATGTGTCATATAAGCTCCAAAACTTTCCCACTGTAACCTCTTACTATGGGAATCTAAAACATTTTAAACAAATTATGCCCTTTCCTGGGTGCCTCAGAATCATCCAATACATGACCGTATTACATTATGTTGTAGCAACTCTGGAACTATGAGGCAAAGAGGCACTAGTGTTGGTGCTTGAACATAATCAAATCCTGTGGTCTCGTTTCTTACAGCGCCTTTTCATTACTGGGACTGAGAAACCAAAAGTTTGGTAGAATTATGTAAGATGTATAAATAAGGTCAAAAGAAGGCCTCTCCCTTAAGTTTCAGGATGTTGACTTAGTTGCTTCTCTCCTTACTATTCATTTATTTATATATTTATTTTCACTTTCATGGTATATTGAGGATAATTTGTTTTTTGATTGGCATTGTAATCTTGTATAAGTGAAAAGAGAGATCTTTGCTTGAAAATCTGTTACAAAAGTAACATTATTACCAGTAAGTCCTAAGGCAATATATTATACCTCTTAAAAAAATGTAGCCCTAGACATATTGAAACATTTGCAGATGAAACAAATTGTCTAGGATTTCCTTCAGTGTAATCCAAGGGGCAGAGAGATTCCAGATGAGTGAATGGGATGAAGAAGAAATGACATTTACCACGTGCTCTTGACAACTGCCAAAGCTGGATGATAGGTATGGGCAGTGAGGGCCGAGAGCGTAGGAAGAGGGGTAATTACAGTATTCTACTTTTGGTTATGGAAATTCCAAACATATACTGAAGTTTAAAACAAAAACAAAACAAAAAAAATTAAGGGGAACTGGGTGCTGGTTTGGGCTCTAATTTGCTGTGTGGGTCAGGTATTCACTTAAAATTTCCTCTATTTTCCCATCTGTAAAACTGATGATTATGAATACTGAGTTAGTTCTAAGCACAACAGTCCCTCCTTATCCATGAGGGTCCCAAACTCCCAGTGGATGCCTGAAACTGCAGATAGTACCAAACCCTACAAATACCGTATTTTTCCCTACACAGTTGTTTTTTATAACTTTTTATTTTGTATCGGGGTATAGCCAGTTAGCAATGTTGTGATAGTTTCAGGTGTACAGTGAAGGGACTCAGCCATACATATACACGTATCCATTCTTCCTCAAACTCTCCTCCTATCCAGGCTGCCACATAAGATCGAGCAGAGTTCCCTGTGCTACAGAGTAGGTCCTTCCTAGTTATTCATTTTAAGTATAGCAGTTTTATTTATCAATTAGGCACAGTAAGAGAATATCCAAATTACCAGCATCACTATTGAGATGGCTACTAAGTGACTAGCGGACAGCAAAGACTGGACAAGGGACGATTCGTTTCAGAACAGGAGTGCGAGATTTCATCACACTACTCGGAAGGGCATACAATTTAAAACTTATGACTTTATTTCTAGAATTTTCCATTTTAATTTTCCATTTTTGGACCATGGTTGACTGGGCAACTAAAACTATGGAAAGTGAAACCTTAGATAAGACAAGAAAGGGAGGACTATTGCATTTGGGCAATTGCCTGTATCTGGAATATGCAATTTCTTTAAAAAAAAAAAATCATTTGCTTTTAAATAAGATCTAATTGAGGGTATCCTCTTAAATTTCATAGTTTGTTTTCCATGAGTATTATTCAGACTTAAGATACAATAAAGCCTTACTTCTAAATTTCAGCAAAGTGTTCTCCCAACATTTCTTCTAGAACTCTTAAAAATATTTTACTTCAATTTGCTTAGTTTAACACCAAAACAAATTCATTCATATACCTAGTTATAAATTAAGGCAAAATAGATTGCTTTCCAGAAAGTTTAATGATTCAACACACTGCATACAATATTTCCTATCATATGTATAACACAGTTTACCACATATTTTAAATATCTATTCTATTGTTTAAATGAATGCAATGAAAGGTATTCAGTAACATGACTTTGGAAGAAAAAAACTTTTAGCTAGATTTTTTTACCAAGTTATGATTTAATATTTATCAGATGTGTAAATATACAAACATGATGGCAATTTTAAAAACTTGTGAATAGTTGGCCTTACAAAATTACAACACACTGTAAATAAATCCCTCCCACATTTTATACACTACGTGATTTTGATATACAAAGATTCTGTTTTTATTACACTGACAATGTACAACCAAGAGTATTTACAATGCAAAAAGTATATAAACCACAATTTAACATTCTGCTACTGGCAGCCACTATAGTTTAGGAGGTAGCTTTAATTAAACAAAATGAACAGAAGCCACATTTCCCAACTTGTGTTCTAAAAATAATTTACATAAGATAAAAATTCATTATATGCACATTATATACAGTTTAATTATTAAACTGCAATCTAGCTTAATGTTTTTTAGTATCTCATGAACAACTAATATGGCAGTGGATTTGCTATTGATTTAGCATATTGTTCAAAAAATATATTGAACATTTATAACTTTAAGACTCCACATAATGACATGTCAAAAGTTCATAGATGACTATCAACTAGAATTTTTAATTTTTAAAGGCACAGGCCTAAGCTCTATGCCTTTTTTTCCTTAGTGACATATTTGTCTTGTCTCACAAGAACAGTTTCAGAGCTGCTGCACAGGCTCTTGTAAATCAAAGGAAGGGAAAATAGACGGTAGCGTCCATGTGAGAGCACATGTCCAGGAGAATCCAGCTCAAGAAGAAATGAATGTAAGTGCTTTGTGTCATAATCACTCCCGATTTCTTCCACCTTAGTTGAAACCATTTGCCACAATTTACTTTCTGTACAATCCAAGCTACAGGTAGATCACATACCAACAGAATTGGAAAATACTGATAGAGCCAATGATATTAGGAAGAGTTTTATCCATGAGAACATTATACAGCTGCTGCTACTGCTGCTAAGTCACTTCAGTCATGTCTGACTCTGTGCGACCTAATGGACGGCAGCCCACCAGGCTCCCCCGTCCCTGGGATTCTCCAAGCAAGAACACTGGAGTGGGTTGCCATTTCCTTCTCCAATGCATGAAAGTGAAACGTGAAAGTGACCGACTCCACGTGACCCCATGGACTGCAGCCTACCAGGCTCCTCCATCCATGGGTTTTTCCAGGGAAGAGTACTGGAGTTGGGTGCTGTTGCCTTCTCCGGGGAGAACATTATACGGAGCCTTCGAGTCCCTCAGATACTTTTAAAATCCCCTGTTAGTAGTTTAGCCAAATCTACTAAAATCACACAGCAGTGAGCCCTTTACTTTTTCCTAATAGTATGATCACAAAGCACAGAAGAAAAAATTACTGTGATCGACACAAAGCAATGCATAATGACTGAAGACAAATGTGTTCAGTTATTTTAAAATCTAACAGTTGTTAATATTGTTTTAAAAACATCAGGTTTTAGATTTAAATCTCTTACACAAAATTGATGACTCTATTATGTCAGAGATGGATTAGAAAAATGCAAGAATTTAGTGCCTACATCCACTCTCATAGTCCTGTCTGGGAAACGATTCCCCTCCACCTTTTTTTTTTTTTTTGGCCCTGCAGTAAGTTGTCCTGAGATTAATGATGAAACATTAGGTAAAATTAGCAAGCCTTTTTTTTTCAATTATATAAAATCACCATTTAAAATATTCTTTAAAAATATTAACAGCTGTTCTCTATTTTGTGCTTAATTCAGAAACAGGTATAAATTTGCTCCTTATGGATCGGAAAAACCCAATGTTATATTGCTATGATATACATAAAATCTTTTTCAAGTTAACTATTTGTTTCAAATAGACTACACATTGCTTGGACACTGCATTTTGTCATCAACCCATAGTTCAGGCACTTGTCCTTTGCAAAGGTCTGGTTGAAGAAATAACTGCCACCTTTCTCCTTCTTCTAAGTGACACCAGGCAGTGATCACTGAAGTGCTTCCCAGATGAGAGATCAGACTAGGGTTCATTCTTATAAACACTGTGATTTTGGTTGATGGGAGAAACAGTTACAAACACATGGATTCAGTCTTTAACTCTTGGGAGATTGTAAGCGTAGCGCACCAAAGGGAATCCTCGACTCTGATAGAAGCAGGCTCTTCCGCAAGCCTGAACCTGGTCAGAACTGTCTGAGACAAAGGAATCTTCTTCGTCGGCATAATCAGAGTGGGCGGACTGCGTGCCACAGTCGGACCAATAGCCGTCTGGCCTTTGGCAAGAACCCACTGTCAAGGCAGGACAGCTGTGTGATTTTATTAAGTGTTTGCAGGACACTGGCTTTGTCAACAGGAAGGCTTCGCAGCAGTCACACACAGTCAGGTTGCCCTGCAGATGTGAGTACACGCCACAGTCGTAGTAGAAATCCTGCTCCACACAACCAGCTTGGCTGCTGATGGAAACTGAGGCCGATCCGCTTTTCTTGGTAACATGGCGCTTCAGTAACTTCCAGTCTTCTTTAAACTTTGGGTTGAAGAAGACATAGAGGACTGGATTCAGGCAAGCAGGCAATGGGAAAAATATCAGAGTAACAGACTTCATTATTTCGGGGCTGATCGAGATGGCGGTGATCAACGGCGCGAACGAGAAAAACGCCACGGGGCAGAAAAAGATGCAGTTGGTGAAGATGAGCCAAGCGACATGCTTAATCATGCTAGAGTGTGAGTTCTCGGAAAGGTCTTCTTTTTCCAGGTTGCAGTAGAGTTTCGTGTAGATAATGGCCATTAATAAAAATGCTAGTGAGTTTAACAGCACTAAAGTTACGGTAAACCCTAACGACGGGGTTTCTCCGGTGGGAAATGGCAAGCACAGAGGGGATGCGGAATACTCCCCTCTATGGAAGAGGGGGAAACAGCCTGCCACTGCGGCCCCCAGAAAGGCCAAAAGGGCAGCAATCCGGAATTGCCTGGGGTGACTGCTTTTCCCATTTTTCATCATATCTTTTGCAGATAAGCTTCTTTCGACGGCTGCTAACATTAGTAAAAATATGGCGCTTTCTGAGGAGAAAACGGCAAGAAACCCAGCTATTTTGCAGCCACTGCCTATCTCCCACCAAATGCCAAATTCAGCAAATCGGCCCCAGGACACAGCATCCAGAAAAGTTAAGATTCCGGTATAAGCGCCCATGAATAAGTTAGCCACAGAAATCAGGCCTATAAACAATTTGGAGGAAGGCACTGATGGACAAGATGCAAATGTTGTTAAAATGACAAGCAGGTTGAAAAACAACGCCACCAAGAAAATGAACCACACAGTAAGACGGATCATCCAACTTCCCAGCAAGTATTCGCAGGGCTTAAAAGCACCTGAAATGAAAGAGAGAAAAGACAGTTTATAAAAGACTATCTTCCATACAATGTGGCTTGAGAAACTATTAATAGAATAATTAATCTACTACCAAAGTGAATTGATCCAAACTGAAAAGATTATCATTTCTTAGGCATCTAATCATTGGACTAGGCTATTTAAAAATTTATTTTAATATGTCATCTTAATATATATTTATTTATTTTATTAACTACTTGGCAAAGTCATACAGTGATATTTAAAGGAAAATTTTTACTTTTTCTCTTACTGAAGTTAATATACATAGTACAGTGACTAGTATGTGAAAGTTACTTCATGTGGGGCTTACAATCGGATAAACTAGGGTTTGAGTTTGGGTTTATAACTTGCTGCTTTTAAGAGGGCAGCTTAAACCTCTATAAATTTCATTTTCCCACTTGTGGATAATAATACCTATTTCGTAGCATTGTGTAGCTTAAGTAAAATTGCACAAACAAGGTACTTAAACAGGCTACTGGGTACATAGCTGGACTTCAAAAAATGTTAGGTCCTTATCTTCTTTCTTCCCAGTTCCTAATATACTTTATACTAATTATATATGATGTATATATGTAACATATATTTTATACACACTTCTTATAGCCTTCAAAAGCAATCTGATGAAGCAGGCTAAGATAAATATAATTAGCCCCATTTTTCATGCAGAGATTTCAAAGTGTTTGGTAGGCCTGACAGAGGTCATTGAACAAAATAGTACAGTGAGAGCTAAATTACATTGATGTTAACAAATCATGCAAAAGTATGTCCAATAACACCCTGCATCTCTTAGACTAGAACTGCAAGAACTAACTTAGTAGCTGAGTTGCATGTTCTAGCAACTGACTTTGGCATGCTAGTTATGTCCCAAATGACAACTGTTTTATTACAGGTTAGTAAAGAAAAACAAAATGTCTGCAGAGCACAAGAAAATGTGTTTGATACATCCTGTAAAGCGTCTTTATCACTGAGATATTCACAGAGCTAACAAGCCTGAGCTGCACTATTTATATCGATTTGACTGAAGAAACTTATAAAAGGGCCTGGGAAGTTGGCTCCACTCTGTCCTGGAAACCTGCTGCCTCCTCCAGTTTTAAAAGAAGGTTCCTGATCTCTTCACTTCCTGCTTCTTTGTCACCACATGACTATGTGTTACTACACTGGAGTGGAGTTGGGGAAATAGGTTTGCCATTCACTCCTATTGCCACCTGGGGAGATGAGCTCAGATCAGCTTTCCTCCTGGCTGACCCCCAAAGTTTAAAATCAGAAAGAAAGAAATGGAATCTGCATATTCATGTCTAGACTCCCCTTTAATAAAGACTTTCCCTTCCTTAAGTCCAATACAAAAACCCCAGCAAACAAGTGAGTGAACTACAGCCCTTGACTTCTAACAATCAATACCTTTTACAGATTTTATGAAAGATTCTGGTCAACCCCATTCACCC
This sequence comes from Oreotragus oreotragus, assembly GCA_006410675.1. Lineage (NCBI taxonomy): Eukaryota > Metazoa > Chordata > Mammalia > Artiodactyla > Bovidae > Oreotragus > Oreotragus oreotragus. Next base: position 45,219 of record SJYX01020864.1, read on the forward strand.
CCATTCATGCATCTGACTGCTATAAACTTATTCTCTACACCAGGAACTGTGCTAAGTATTAAAAGAACACATACACAGCCTCTGAAGAAGCTCACCAATTCAGTAGTAATCATTAAAGAATCCATAATGCTTATGATTCTGAGTTATAAATTAATGGTCAGAACATCCAGTGTGATTAAATAGGAATCTACTTCATAGCACACAACTTCGCTATTAAAATTTTTTTTAACAGTAAAATTATAAATCCATCTTCTCTGATAGATTAGGCAGGATATCACAGTCACGACCTAATACTAAATTGTGGGGTCAGTTTAGTAACTCTTCCAAGTCTACTAAAGTTCAGTGAAGTAAAATAGAAAAGTAGACAAGGTTGCATTTAAAAAATAAAAGGATAACACTGCAAGTCCGTATAGACCAGTAATTTCTAGAACTATCCCAGGGTTAAAGTTGCATGAAGAAAATAACCTCTCCATCCTTAATGTGTGTAACCCCCATCTGGGGAGCGTGTTAACACGAAGATTCTGAGTCATGGGTCTGGCCTGAGATTCTGCAAGAGATGCCTAAGCTCCTGGTATATAGACCAGAGGTGAACCAGGCCTTATAAAATCATTTAGTCCTACATCCGTTACAGAAATCACATTTATCTCCAGAAGCTGAAAGCAAGAAACTGCAGCCAAATGTACTGTGCTTACCTGTCGAGGGTGTGCAGTGGATAATGATTTGACTGTGTTCCTCATTTTCAGCACTGCTGGTGACACCTGCCACATCACTGAGACCTGAACATATAATACAAACTGTTCAATTCAAGCTACAGGCAGATGAAAAGATTACAACACTTTTCCAGCAGTGTCTTCTCTTGTACATGATATAAGTTCAGTGTGCACCACACTTAATAACATATTAAAGATGTCAGGAACACAGCACAGAAAAGCCATTTTTTCTCCACAGATTTCATATTGATCCTTCACAAACTGATTACAATAACAGAGACTTTGATTAATGCTGTAAAGAGTGTTCTGTTTTTAAAACTTCATGCACTTGCCTTTATCCTTTGACCCACTGTGGTCTTGCAGGCTGTTATCTTCTGTGTTTGAATGTGCATAAGAGTCACAACCCCAAAATGCACAGCACTGATAGGCATATGGTACAGATAAAGACCTGGAAAAAAATGGTGAAAAAAATGGCAATACTGAAATACCAACTTCACAGACATGCTTTTGTTTTGTGAAAGGTAAATACTTTAAACTGGTCCTTATCCTTTCTGGTCTTAGTTTCCTCATTTGTTGAAAACAAAAGGCTCTAGTATCAGGGGACACCATGAGTTTCTCCAATTAGATAAGGTATGCTTTGAAAAACTGAGTTTGAATCAAGCCATCTTTAAAGCTTAATAGCAATACTGCAATTTAAAGAAAAATCTTATCAGACTCCTTTTATAAATGAATTAACCACACCCAATGTATCATATGAAACTGGTAGTTTCATTTAAAATTAACGTTCCAGTTCATTTGTGACTTTACATCATTAAATGAATTCACATTCTCATATAAGTATAATGAAAATATTTATTCTCTTCTCCCATGATAATATTCCCAAGCCTTCTCTCTACTATGTCTAATGAGGTCCCTGCTCTAACTCTGTCTCTATGAAGTATTTCAGATTATATCAGTTTTCTATAGGCTCACAAGTGGTTTCTGCTATCTTGTTGCAAATGATAAATCCCATTAAACATAAAACCATTCTGATGAAGGGCTATATTATCTCTTTGACAGCATCACAAGCTACAGTTCATGTTCTCAACAGTAATGGAATATTGCTCTATTTTTTTCCAAATTTGTGAGGATTGAGGTTGAAAATCTGGGAACCACAGCAAAAACAAAAACAAAAACAAAAAAAAACAGGATACTCTATAATCTGAAGGCCTACCAAAACTTTCACAAAAAAGAAAAACACACCTGAGATTAACGAAGTCTTTTGCTGCTAAGGCTTCTTTCAGCTTGAAGTTGCCCACAAGTTTCAGTTGATTTAGCCCATTTAGGCCTTCCGTTGGAAATGAAGTTAATTCATTGAAGCTTACATCTCTAAAATGTGAATAAGACTTCAAATTAACTCCTAAAACACAAGTCTGTACATGTATTAACATCATAAATACTAAAGCTTTAAGAAGAAGTTTAGGTGAGGAAAAACTATTTCAGAAGCTGTCACTATATGATAGCAGATTAGCATTTATACAAAGGAACACTGAACAGAAAGACGATTTGGGTAGGTAATGCTAAAACACAAGTTTCTATAGACTATTCACTACTTTCATGATATCATTGCATGAAACTTACAAGTTCGTTATTGACCCAAGCTTGGCAAAAGCTCTGTCATCAATTTCATGGATCTGGTTTCTACTAAGATCTCTGCAATTATAAAAATAAATTGTTAACTCCTTTCAAATAAACTCTAAATGCAATTACTTTGACTACACTTTAGGATCTGCTGCAGTCATAATAACCCTGATAAAATAACAAAGATCTTTAATCCTGTTCAACATTTTTAATATTTATGTTGAAGTCCTCCCCTTCACAACAATCTATTTCTTGGAATGTGTTCCAGGGAGGAGTAATTTCAGTTGGCATCTGTTTCAAAACAGTTGTGAATTTTCTCCTCCTTATCACTCTGGTACCAGTTCAAAAATACAAATGATATGATATAGCTTCTGGTACGATTAACTAGGTGAAGAAAAGCACAGCTCCTGACAAAGCTGAAAATAAAAACAGGCTTAGTGTTGTTTGCATTCTCAAAGGTTAGCGATAAGGCCCTTTGGGAAGACAAAGAATCAATATGCAAACAAGAGCATTCCAGAAGGGCTTCAGATATCATTTTTCCCCCAAGCAGGAAAAAAAAATCCATATCAACACCAGAGCCACATACTACATTCAGGAACACAGCCTGTGGAATTCTGATATTACAGAATTAATAGAACAGAGAAATAATCTGCAGTCACACTTACAGGGAACCGTAAGGGAAATTTAAAGATAGGATAAATTCATTCCATGACACATCTCCTGGATAATAGGAAAATTCGACAGACTTGGTTCCAAATCACGACAAAGCAGGGTAGCTTTGCATTGTTGTCACTTATCGGTGCTCTGGAAGTGACTGCATCTGGGAGTCAGTCCCTTTCCCTACTGCCGGGACCCACAGGAAACCTATCTGCCACAAGGCAAGATCCAGAAACCCAACTACCAATAAAGTATTTTTCGAGTAGAACACATGTGATTTCTTAATGGGGATCTACCGGAAAACATGATATATTAGTATCTGTAATTTCAATTCATTGTCAATGTTTCCGATTTTTTTCTATATTAAAAAAAAGTTTCCTAATTAAATGTATTGTGTCTTCTGCATTGCATGAAGGCAGTGACACGGTTTATCTTAGTCATCTCTATATTCCCAAGTGCTTAATAGAGGATGAGGCACAAATATGTCCTCCAATACTAATCACTTTTTAAATGAGTGTGTCTGCTGCATACTAGCTGTGTTTGTCATGACAGACACCAGTACAGGGGTCAGCAAACCTCTTCTGTAGAGCACCAGACAGTAAATCTTCTTCACCTCTGGGGGTCACATGATCTCTACTGCAATTATTTGACTATGCCATAGCATGGTGTTCCAAGGCCAAATTTGCCTGTTACTCCAGGTGTTTCTTGACTTCCTACTTTAGCAGTCCAGTCCCCTATAATGAAAAGGACACCTTTTTTGGGTGTTAGTTCTAAAAGGTCTTGTAGGTCTTCATAAAACCGTTCAACTTCAGCTTCTTCAGCATTACTGGTTGGGGCATAGACTTGGATAACTATGATATTGAATGGTTTGCCTTGGAGATGAACAGAGATCATTCTGTCGTTTTTGAGATTGCATCCAAGTACTGCATTTTGGACTCTTTTGTTGATCATGATGGCTACTCCATTTCTTCTGAGGGATTCCTGCCCGCAGTAGTAGATATAATGGTCATCTGAGTTAAATTCACCCATTCCAGTCCATTTTAGTTCGCTGATTCCTAGAATGTCAACGTTCACCCTCGCCATCTCTTGTTTGATCACTTCCAATTTGCCTTGATTCATGGACCTGACATTCCAGGTTCCTATGGAATATTGCTCTTTACAGCATCAGATCTTGCTTTTATCACCAGTCACAAGCACAACTGGGTATTGTTTTTGCTTTGGCTCCATCCCTTCATTTTTTCTGGAGTTATTTCTCCACTGATCTCCAGTAGCANGACGTTCACCCTTGCCATCTCTTGTTTGACCACTTCCAATTTGCCTTGATTCATGGACCTGACATTCCAGGTTCCTATGCAATATTGCTCTTTACAGCATCGGATCTTGCTTCTATTACCAGTCACATGCACAACTGGGTATTGTGCATGTGACTGGTAAAAAATTTCAAAACATAAAATTTTCATTGATGATATGACCACCTGTGAAATTGTTACTCACTGAAATTATTTCATTTGCTAACCCTAGTGCCTACATTTACCCCGTCAAAGTCTTGGTCATCCATTTGAAAATATCCAGTCCTCAAATGCAATAGAAATCTATTGCAAATCTTGCAAAAGGTGTGGAATTTTATGAAACTGATGAAAGTGATGTTGATGAACTGCTAGAATGATGATGACATCAGTGTTTCAAAAGTAAATACTTTGGTTTCAAAGAATGAAGAGAGAGCATTGGGAAAACTAGACAAAGCCCTCCAACACTTTTGCAAATATGACCCTACTACAAAAAAATCAAATGCAGTGAAGAATAATGAGGTACATAAAAAATAATGTCCCCCAAAATTAACACTTCATTTATCATAATTAGTACATAGTTGGAAAATAAAAGGTGATAAATACAAGATAAATTCAGTTTCATAATTTATTGGTTGCATTGCTTCAAGATAAAATCCCAAACAAGTTTTTTTCTTTCACTATAGAATCTATGTCTCCAATGTAAATAGATTCATTCTAAGATGGCCATTTCTGGGAAAAGCAAGGGCTCTTGTATTTATTTTTGTGTTCCTCAAACACACAATATTGTAAGAATCTCCTCAGGAAGTTGTAAAAATTACAACTGCCAGACCAATTCTAAGTGTTCAAGAGCAGAACAAAACCTGCTGCTGCTGCTAAGTCACATCAGTCGTATCCGACTCTGTGCGATCCCACAGACGGCAGCCCATCAGGCTCCCACGTCCCTGGGATTCTCCAGGCAAGAACACTGGAGTGGGTTGCCATTTCCTTCTCCAATGCATGAAAGTGAAAAGTGAAAGGGAAGTCGCTCAGTCGTGTCCAACTCTTCGTGACCCCATGGACTGCAGCCCACCAGGCTCCTCCATCCATGGGATTTTCCAGGCAAGAGTACTGGAGTGGGGTGCCACTGTCTTCATATTTTTAACAATCATCTAAAGAGATCCTTATGGTAATCAAGCAAATGTAGAGATAACCCCCTTAACTCATACAAATGAAATGATGAAATTTATTCTGTCTCTCTCTCCTCCTCTCTTAACCTTAAAAAGTCTTTTTTAAAAACTCTGTCAGTTAGTTTATATTCACTGTACTTCTTTATTCTTTCTACATGCCCTTCTTTCTTCAGGGTCTAATGTGCTGCGATTCATGGGGTCGCAAAGAGTCGGACACGACTGAGCTACTGAACTGAACTGAATCTATTAACAAAGGTTTTTGAAGCTATCAACACAGTCTTTAGAATTTCCAACCTGTTCCTTCTTTTCATTTTGCTTTTATTTTCTTAATCTGTTTAAACACTTTAGAAAAATGGAACTTTCCCCCTGCTCCTTTAAAATCGAGTATGAGTGATTTGTCTCAAGCTTCTTTTTTTCTATATTCCCCCAGCCTGCATTCTCCTGAGCCCATTTTGCTCCATATTCATTTGGACGTTAAACTGCTTAACAAATATTATCATATTCCGTCTGTTCTTTCTGTACCGACTGATTGTCAGCTCCTCAGCTCCTGATGTCAGACAAACATCTCATCCCTCACTTCTGCGTTTTCTTCGCTGAGCAGAGATTGACTAAGACTGACTAGTGCGCAGTGTGCTTCATGCAATGAATGTTTAATAAATATTTTAAAACAGTATTGAAATATTGAATTTGACAGCAGCGCTGCTCCTCATCACTTAAAGTGCCAGCATTTTCTAGATCCGTTCTCTTTCTAGCAACCATTTCTTAACATACCTACATGTCCCCAGATGTTTCACCCAAGCTGATCCAGCTTTCCCTGCCTGAGTTATGGAAATATTGTTCATCTGATTTCTCCAAAGGAGTATCTCATTAGTACACAAAGACCCTGCCATACAACTTGAAGTTGCCCCCTCCCCTTTTTTTCTGGTGATAGTGGGGGAAAGAGACAGTAGGAATGGAGAACTTTTCCTTTTAGGTTACTCTTCTTTTTTCCCCAAATCATCTTTCAAAGCAAGATACAACGCCCAGATACCTATTTTCATACCTCTGTGAAACGTTTTTTATTCTTAGCCCTGAAGAGTGCTAGGAATTTTACCTAAGAGGCTTTAGTAAATTTTTTTTTGAGGCTTTAATATTTTAACTAAGATATTGTGTCTTCCAGAGGTCTATTCAATAACTCGCCCCCCTCTTTTCTGACCTATAGTCAGGAAGGGAATATTTCTAACATCATTCTATTAGACATCACTCTACACCAATGAAAAACACTCTTCTGCTTATGTTGTATGGATCTAACGTGGGAACGTACAGCAAAGATTATTTTCTTTTTCTTGGATAAGAAATTGAGTTTTGCAGAGCATGTTGGCATTCTATTCACTGTTTTATTTTAATCCTCGCAGCAATTTTGCTAGGTAGAAAAAATAAGGGTCATTATCTCCAGGATAAACAAGAGCAAAACTCCGAGAACTTAAGTGACTTGTCCCAGGTCACAGAGATGAACCCACACTGAATCAGAATCGCAGTCAATCCCATGTTCCGTCTCTGCTAGCTCAACTTCACATAATAAGCTCTGTTTGTCAGTTGAGACAAGGCTGCTGCTGCAACCCACTCCAGTACTCTTGCCTGGAGAATCCCAGGGACGGGGGAGCCTGGTGGGCTGCCGTCTATGGGGTCGCACAGAATCTGACACGACTGAAGCTAAGCAGCAGCAGCAGCAGCACGGGAGGGAAATAGGGGTGGAGGAAGGCGAGGAAAGTACCTTGCGCAAGCGCAGATCGCCACTAGAGGGCCAGGACAGTGAGGAAGGAAGGTTGAGGAAAGAAGCTAGCTGAACTTTTAACTCCATCTTCAACCTCAGGCTAACGCGCAGGCGCACTTTCTCGGGACGAAGGTCAGACTGAAGAGGGCGGGCCTTGGAGTCGCGCAAGCGTAGTTTTGCTCCGGGTCGTCAAGATGTCGTTCCCCAAGTACAAGCCATCGCGCTTGGCCAGCCTACCTACTACCCTCGACCCAGCTGAATACGACATATCTTCTGAAACCCGGAAAGCACAAGCCGAGCGGTTGGCCATAAGATCCCGGCTTAAACGGGAATACCAGCTTCAGTACAACGACCCTAGTCGCCGAGGGGTTATCGTGAGTGAGGGGCCAGTGGGTGGGAATCGAGGGGCCGGAGGTCCGGTCTGACTGCTCAGCCCAGACCTGCAGGGGGACCCGCAGCGGGTTGGTCACCATTGCCGAACAATATGTTAGACATAGGTCCTCTTCCAGGCCCAGAGAGCAGGCCGGTTCATTAGTCCTTTGACCTTGGGCAGGATGTTCGGTGGTAAAGAGGACGGGTTCTGGATTCACACCTGGCTGGGTTTGAGTCTCGGCTTGATCACTTCCCGCCTGAGTGATCTTGAAAAAGTTGTTGAACTCTGCTGCTTAGCCTCGGTTTTCCTGCCAGAAAAATGGGGATAATATTGTACTTCCTATCTTATGAGGCTCTTAGGAGGATTAAACGAGATAAAGCAAGTGACCGGCGGCACAGTGCCTGGCTTGTAATGAGTGTTCAGAAAATGTCGGGGGGAAAGGGGTGTATTTTTTTTTAAGCTGTTTTTCACTCTTCAGTTCACAGTTGAGGCAATGCTGCGCTCTCCTGATGGGAATATAGTGATTTTAAAGTTTGTATCTTTTAAAGACCCAAACAGGCTACAGCTTACTGAAGCTCTGCGCTTTGGAGTCAAACGCCAAGGGTCTAAGTACTGGCAAACTATATGACTTTGTACAATATCCCTGACCCTTCTGAAACTTCGTGTTCTAATTTTCATTTATGGAAATGTTAGTACATTCTTTATAGATCCTTGTGAGGTTAAATGAGATAGTCTGTATAACACTCTTGGCACATGCCCAGTAAATTGAAAGGTATTATTATTTAAGAAGCATGCTTTTAGATAATTTTTGTACAAGAGCTGTTTAAATATGATGTCAAATATGATATTAAAAGACTTTTCCCAACAATTACATTGGTATTCTGTAGGAAATTTAGGAAGTTAGGAGTATTGAAGGGAATTTACAGTGTGCCAGGCACTATTGAAACTCTTTCTGAATGATATTCAGATATCACATCTATTCAAAGAGTTAAGCTCTATTACTGTCCCCATTTTACAGATGGGAAGGACAAGTATGTCATAGAGTGATATCAACTGGCAAGTGATAGAGCAGAATTTGAACTGTAGTCCATGTAACCCAAAGGATCTTCTTACGTTTGGCTGTATTGTCTCCAGCCAGAACCTCCTTCACTTGGAAGAAGGTGCGGAGAGAGATATGCATTATATACGTACTCAGGCGCTTGGGTTTGGTATGCTAGATAGTAAGATGTAGTTTTTAAAAAAAGAGTCGGTCTCTCGCAAAGTCTCTCTCAAAGAGAGTCTTTGAGTCAGACCTAGTTGAGATTTAAATTTCAGATTTTCACTTTTCCAGTTCTGTGACCCAGAGCAGTTACAGTTTCGCCCTGTAAAACAGGTTTTACACCAGCCTTGTTGGTTGTTAAAGTAAATGCGTGCGTGCTCAGTCATATCCCACTCTGCGACCCCATGGACTGTAGCCCGCCCGCCAAGCTCCTCTGTCCATGGAATTCTCCAGGCAAGAATATTGGAGGGGGTTGCCCTTTTTTTACTCTCGGGAATCTTCTCAACCTGAGGATCGAACCCGTGTCTCTTGTGTCTCCTGCCTTGGCAGGCAGATTCTTTACCACTGTGCCACCTGTGAAGCCCCTAAATAAATGAATGCCTGACTGTTATATATTGAGGAGTACATGCAAGTTCTTTGCCTAATCTTTTAAGAATGATTTATGTAGTGAATAAGTAATTGCTTAGAGTCTGTTACATGCCAGGCCTTATAGATACCGTAATGACAGTGGAGAACAAACAGGCAAAGACTCCTGTCCTCATAAAGCAGAGGGAAGACAAGTAATAAGTTAAAAAATTAAATTGTTTAGCATGTTAAGTAGTGGTTAAGTGATGAGAAGAAAAATAAAGCAAGGAAGAGGGAATTAGGGGTGTGTGTGTGTAGAAGGGACAGAGCAGCTATAATTTTAGAAAGGCTCAGGAAAGGCCTCACTTAGAAGGTGACATTGAAGATTTCAGAAAACTGAAGTGAAGGAGCTAGCCACTTAGCTCTCTGGGAAGGTAGCATTCTAGTATAGGGGACAGCAAGTACAACGGTCCCGCAACAGGAGTGTGCCTCCCAAATACTGAAGAGACTGTTGTCATTAACATTGAGAAAGGTGAGGGCAGAGTGGGAAGAGATGAGATGGGAAAGGTGCCTGAAACTAGATCACACCAGGTCTCATAGGTCACTGAAAGGACTTTTCTGAGTTGGATGTCCCATAATCAGAACTTATATTTTAACAACATCTCTGGCTGCTTAGTTGAAAAGAGACTATGGAAGAGCAAAAATAGGAGCAGGGAGACTAGGACCTTGTTGCAGTATTCTAATTTCTTAGTTGATGGTGGCTGCAAGGGTGGTGGCAGTGAAGTTGGTAAGACATGATCTTTTCTGGTTATGTATTGAAAGTAGAGCCAGCCAGGTTAGCTGATAGATTGGATATGTGGTGTAAGAGAAGGAGAGGGCTTAAGGATAACTCTCTGGCTTTTGACTGAAGTGAAGAATGAAGTTGCAGTTTGCCAGGATAGGGAAGAGTGTGAAAGGATCAGGGATGGAGGTGGAATGGCATGTTGGGAAATTGGTTTGGGACACATCACATTTGGCATCACATTTGCTGGTTAAACTTCCCTGATGGCACAGATGGTAAAGCATCTGCCTACAATGTGGGAGACCAGGGTTCGATCCCTGGGCTGGGAGGATCCCCTGGAGAAGGAAATGGCAACCCACTCCAGTACTCCTGGCTGGAAAATCCCATGGATGGAGGAGCATGGTAGGCTACAGTCCATGGGGTCACAGAGTCGGACATGACTGACTGACTTCACTTTCTTTTAGTTTTCTTTTACTGGTTAAAGAACAAGTCATCCTTGAGCAGGGAGTGCGATATTATGTCTCCTGTTCAGGCTAGAGGTCTAGGGCTGGAGTCATACTTTTGGGGAGTCATCTGCCTATAGGACAGGGAGGCCTGCCGTGCTGCAGTCCATGGAGTCACTAAGAGTCAGACATGACTGAGCGACTGAACTGAATTGCCTGTAGGTGGATATGTAAAGCCATGTGACTAGAGATTATCAAGGGAGTGAATGTAGGTAGGAAAGACCCACGGGTCTGAGGTCCACCCTTAAGAAATTGGAGAGAGAAGTAGGAAGGGAGTGAAAGAGACTAATGGAATAGCCAGAGTTAGGAGAAAAGCCAAGCTGGCATGTGCCCTGGAAGGGATAGATATAAGAATAGACAGATGTTTTGTTCTTTCAGGTATCGAGCTCACACGTCCTACTGAACCTGTATCTTGTGTCTTCACCTTCTTTACTGTCTCTGCAAACAGTTTCATTTGAAATGTTACTATGGGAGACTTCCCTTGTGGCACAGCGGTGAAGAATCCACCTTCCAGGGCAGGGCACCTGGGTTATATCCCTGGTTGGGGAACTGAGAACCCACATGCTGCCAGTTAACTAAGCCCTCACATCACAGCTACTTTTTTTAACCGAGACAATCTGACAACTTTATCCTTTTGAAAAACTATTTTAATAGTGTGAAATGTAATAATTTTGCTCTTAAAAATACCAGTTAAGGCAGCTCAAAAAACTTTAAGTTCAGAGTTAGCCTACCTCAGTCTTCATCCTTCCTGCAGTTTATTTGTAGCCTGGAGAGACTGGCATAGGTGTAACATTAGAAAGGGTCTGGAAACAAAGTTGACAGTATGTTAGAGCCTATGAAATCTGTTTGTCTTCATTGCAAATACTGCATACTTCAAGAAAGGCAGTGAAGCCAAAAACAATCCAGAAAAAAATAGAAAAAAAAGGATTTTTAAAAAAAGTGCCTTCTCTGACTGCTTAAAATGATTAGGATTCTTAAATCAATAGAAAGCTGAAGGATAATATGAGTGTTTTAAATTCTGAACAGGATCATCAGGAAATTAGTCAACAAATGCTAGAAATGTGTGATCTTCTCTGAAGCTATGCAGGAATCTTTGAGATATACCCTTAACTGTAGGAGAGAAGAAAGGGTGTCTCCTACGCTCCAGAACAAAAGTCCTGATGAGATTGCTTCTCAGTGTGGAACTGCATTTCCTGTATCTTTTGTTTTCATTCATTTTAGGAAGATCCTGCCTTGATTCGTTGGACCTACGCAAGATCAGCAAATATCTATCCCAATTTCAGACCCAATACCAAGACCTCCCTCTTAGGAGCTCTGTTTGGAATTGGGCCCCTCATCTTCTGGTATTACGTTTTCAAAACTGACAGAGTAAGTACTCGAACCTTGTGTTTGGTGACTGTGTGATAGGTGCCTGCTGTGCTGGCTGCAGCTGTCTCTCACTTGATAATTCCCTTCTTGGCTTTCTACTCCTCCTCCTTACCTTTCCTTTATCCTCTCCTACCTTTATCCCTTTCCAGCTGAATAGAAAACTGGAAGTTTCATTTAAATATTTGGTTTTATTGCTCTATCGTTTCAACTCATGTAGAAATATTCCTCTTAAAAACCACAGTTGTTTCTTGGTCTTTCAAATTTAATATTAGTGGCTGCTCTGGAATTTAAAATAATGAATTGGTCCCTTTAAATATGTAAGACTTGAGCTTAGTTCATGGAAGCGTCTTCCTGGTGTATTCTAGATGAGGTAAGGAAGTTTTGTGTGTGTGTGCGTGTGTGTGTGTGTGTGTGTGCACTCAGTTGTGTCCAACTCTTTGTACCGCCATGGACTGTAGCCCACCAAGCTCCTCTGTTCATGGAATTTTCCAGGCAAGAATACTGGAGTGGTTTGCTAGTTCCTTCTCCAGGGGATCTTCCTGACCCAGGGATTGAACTTATGTCTCTTGTGTCTCTGGCATTGGCAGGCGGATTCTTTACCACTGCACCACCTGTGTATATTAAGCAAGAGGATACAGAAATACTTAAAAAGTTAATTGCTTTTTTCTCATTAGATGTGCAGAAGTTAAGATTTTCCATGCTGATGAACCTTTAGGTATTGTTTTTAAAGAGGTATTTATTGGGTTACACATGAGCAGAATACATGTATTGCTTTGGGTGTTCCCTCTCTGCTCTGCATGAATTTCAGTCATATTGGTCACATTGTGTGAGCTAATGTTAAAACACTGATATTCCAACAATAGAGTAGCAGAAGCAGCCTGTGGTGGGGATCGCCGCCATCAGAGGCCTGGGTATGTGATTGCATAGAAAGCCAAGCTTATCTTTGACACTAGACCAGTCTGATACTAGATCCCCAACCCAAGCCCACAGGCCTCATGTTGCCATTTACACTGGAGCCCACCAATGTGTTAATAGCTCTGCCTTAAACTGGTCAATCTGCTCTCCTGTTAGAGTGTATATATTTTCATTATCTGATAAATTATTGCTTAACAGAAAGGTAGGCCACACTTACCAGAAGGTATATGCCTCTTGCTTTCAGTGTATGCTATTTGGTGGGGTAATATAGATATTTTTCAATAGGAGTGCTTTCTTAATATCCCTTCATTTCTTCAGATTATTGCTTCCTCAGTCATACTGTGCAGACTTTAGACAATGAGAGACTGGAATTAGGTTGGGAGTGTTTCTTCTTGTTTTTCAGAGTTACACCATGAATTGTACCAGAATGCATTGTTTTTAATGTACTTTTTTTTTTTTTTTCTGTTTGTGCAGGATAGGAAAGAAAAACTTATCCAGGAAGGAAAATTGGATCGAACATTTAACATCTCATATTAAGTCTGACAATGATGTCTATATGTACTACTGTTTAAATAAATCAATTAATCATTAAATAAATAGTTTTTCTTTCTTAATATTACTTGGATTCAGCAAACATTTGCTGAACATTGTGGAATCCCACTTTGTAAGAATTCAGAAACAGATTCATGTTCATTCATTCAGTCATTTAGCAAATGAGTGTCTGCTATAAGCCAGGCATTGTGCTGTGTGCTGAGAATATAGCAGTCAGTAGGACAAACTTAGGCCCTATGCTTTAGGAGTACACTCTGACAAGTGTTTATTAACAGTTATTATATGAGTTCTTATTATGTATCTAGTACTATTTAAGACCTAAGCTCTTGTCTGGCTCCAGCCCCAGTCATAAATGGAGCAGAACAGTTATCACCTTGTGGTTTAAAGAAAAAATAGATAGTGATTCAGGAAAGTGATATAGGCAAGCTGATGAAGAAGGAGTTCTGTCTAGGAAGGGCATTTGATCTCGGCTCTGAAGATCACAGGGGCTGACAGAACAAAACAGGAGCACAAAAGGGTGAGGTATGTTGGGCATGGCTAGATTGGGGACCACTGTTAGGGAGAAGACAGGGAGGGTGGAGGACATGCTGAAGAACAGAAGTAAAATGATACACAGCATGGTCTTTGGAAGTCAGATCTGAGCTAGAATCTTAGCTTGAGCTTAGCAGTTGGAATGCCAGGCCTCCACATCCTCATCCATGGCCTGGAGATAGTAATGCCTAGTACCTCTTAAGATGAAAATGAAGTAACAAGAGTATTGCTCAGTGAAAGTTACCCCATGCTTTGTAGTTCAGTCTTGAAACTGGATGACAATTTCTATGAGAAATCAAATGTTATAGGGGGAACAGCATGCTCTCTGGGGCTGGCTTACATGAGTATATTGATTTTAGTTTTCAAAGCATATTTACAACTATTCTCTCATTTGGTCCTTATATGAACCTGGAATACCCCCAAAATGCAGAGCCCAAGAGAAAAGCTTGTACAGATTTTTTATGTTAGGAAGTGATCTGGAAGAACAAGGGGCAGACTGCTAAGAATGAAACGGATTGAGGGAAAACCCATGAACTGTGTGCTCTTGGCCTGAGAGTAACGGGCTTAATTCCTAAAGGGGCTTTCTGAGGAGCACTGTGGAATGGACACAGAATTTTTCCTCAGACATGAAAAAGTGAATATATACCAGTCATTTCTCTCCCTCTTGGTCCAGAGTTGTCTCATGCAGTCAATTCTCTTATACTGCCAGGTGTGAGCAAGCCTCAGGCAGGCTGATGATTCTTCTAGGCATCTCATGGAGGATGAGGGAAGGTTAGGGCAGAAAGCAGGTGACATGCTGTGCAGCTGAGGTGAAGTATTGTCACACCTGCAGGCAGCTGAGAGCTGCAGCAGCAATGGGAGTGAAAAGATGGGTCAAGCAGAATTGAAGCAGGCACAAGAGGCATAGGATTTCCTCCTCCACTCTTTGAACAGCTTGGCTCTGTGCACACACTGAATTTGTCATTCAAAGGGGTGGTTAGGTACAGTGTCACAGGAGGGCTAATGGAGCAAGCTGCTGTCCACAGTTGAGACTGGTTGAGGGCCTAGCTGATAATCATTTCCCCTCACCATGCTCTCGACATTTCCCTTCTCTTGGCCATCACTTTAGCAGATCTAGGTTGCTTGCCTATGTCACCAGGATTTTCATTTCCAAAGGCCAGAACCTTAGTTACTCTAGCATCATCAGGCCTTTGATGCAGCAGCTGCCTGTTTACACTTCTCTTGGAGCATAGAAGCATGAAGATGAGCCAGTGAATCCCTTGGGAGCCAGGGTTATCCCTTTCTGCCCCCATTGTGTAACGGCAACCCTAGTTCCTTGTAATCAAGGTCATTTAGTGCTGCTAGTATAAATAGCCATTTTTTTTTCTCTTATCTACTGCTTCCAAAGTACAAAAAACCCCAGATGGCCAGGAGTTAGTAATGACTTCAAATTAAAGTGAAATCCTGTTAACATTAGTTCTATGATTTATAATAAGTATATATTCAGTCTTTGTTTCTGGCACAGAACTCCTAAAATCCTTGGGATTTCCTAAGTGAGATAACAGAAAAAGGTCTCTTATGTTAATAAGGTGACTTTTGAACCACACCTAAGGATGGGGGCTGGCTGTTTGGAACTTTCAGTTGCATCCCTAACTTTCTTACCTTTATATCCCTGCTCTGCCACTTAATGGTTAAGTGACCTGGAATATATTTAAATTCTGCTTCCTTAACTTTAAAATGGATAAACTAGTAAAACATTTTCATTAAACTCATTGAGTTATTATAAAATATTTAGAACAGTCTTGGTGAGTGTTAATTATTATTATAACTATTAAACTCTGAGTTAAAAACTATATTTTAAGCCTAATTAATAAAAACATTTTAATTTCCGTTTCATTTATTAGATATAATTTCATATCTCTGTCCAGAGATATGAATTCTCCAGGCAAGAATACTGGAGTGTATTGCCATTTCCTTCTCTAGGGGCTCTTCCTGACGTGATTGAACCTGGGTCTCCCATGTTCCAGGCAGTCTTTATCATCTGAGTCACCAGGGAAGCCCATAATATTGAAGTATAATATAACTTCATATATTTTTGTCCATTTATGTTTGTTTTGTTCTTTGCTTGCTCAGATCCACTGCCAAATTTTTCTGATGTAAAATGTCTTCTTAGTGATTTAAGATTTAGACAGGTGAAGATATTAATCCTCAATTATACCAATCTTTTTTTCCTCTGAGAGTTATTCTAATACACCTTAGTTAAAGGAAAAACATTTACAGTAGGACTTCCCTGGTGGTACAGTGGATAAGAATCTGCCTGCCAGTGCGGGTTATACAGGTTCAATCCCCGGTCCAGGGAGATTTCCATGTACTGCGGAGCAACTAAACTCACAGGCCACAGTCACTGAGCCTTTGTGTCTAGAGCCTGTATTCTGCGACAAGAGAAGCCACCACAGTGCACTGCAATGAAGAGTAGCCCCTGATCTCCACACCTAGAGAAAGCCTGCATGCACAGCAAGGAGGACCTAGCACAACCAATAATGAGTAGGAAGGCAGTATCCAGAAAGACATAGGGAGAATTTTTTAAACAATTGTTTAACATTGAGAATTACTCAACAGTGTGTTCTTATCATTATAAACTGCCCCAAATCACACTCAGAAGCTGTCACCTTATGTGAGCATTCAGTGCTGCTACGTGTCTGACTGATGCCACTAGCCCTGGACACTGGGCATAGATGCCCGCACTGGGTAAGTGGCCTCTGTTAGCCCAAGACCTCAAGTTTGTTACAAGTACAGCCACTGGCATGAGTTCCTCAAGGCCACTGCATTTTCCCATCACTTGCTCCTGAATCCAGGGCATGGGAGTGGCTGAGCTTAGGTTATGTGGGTGAGTTCTAGCTGCAAGGGAGACTGAAAAAGCAAACATGCAGCATGTTCAGCTCTAAAGCACTTCTAAAACAGTGGAAGCCTTTGAAGGTGTTAAGCAGGAGTAAGCTTATTGAATTTGCACTCCTGAAAGATCATTCTGGATCCTGGAGGAACTCATCTTGGGGTAACAGAGGCTGGAGGATGACCAGTACCAGGCTGTTACAAGNATACAGGTTCAATCCCCGGTCCAGGGAGATTTCCATGTACTGCGGAGCAACTAAACTCACAGGCCACAGTCACTGAGCCTTTGTGTCTAGAGCCTGTATTCTGCGACAAGAGAAGCCACCACAGTGCACTGCAATGAAGAGTAGCCCCTGATCTCCACACCTAGAGAAAGCCTGCATGCACAGCAAGGAGGACCTAGCACAACCAATAATGAGTAGGAAGGCAGTATCCAGAAAGACATAGGGAGAATTTTTTAAACAATTGTTTAACATTGAGAATTACTCAACAGTGTGTTCTTATCATTATAAACTGCCCCAAATCACACTCAGAAGCTGTCACCTTATGTGAGCATTCAGTGCTGCTACGTGTCTGACTGATGCCACTAGCCCTGGGCACTGGGCATAGATGCCCGCACTGGGTAAGTGGCCTCTGTTAGCCCAAGACCTCAAGTTTGTTACAAGTACAGCCACTGGCATGAGTTCCTCAAGGCCACTGCATGTTCCCATCACTTGCTCCTGAATCCAGGGCATGGGAGTGGCTGAGCTTAGGTTATGTGGGTGAGTTCTAGCTGCAAGGGAGACTGAAAAAGCAAACATGCAGCATGTTCAGCTCTAAAGCACTTCTAAAACAGTGGAAGCCTTTGAAGGTGTTAAGCAGGAGTAAGCTTATTGAATTTGCACTCCTGAAAGATCATTCTGGATCCTGGAGGAACTCATCTTGGGGTAACAGAGGCTGGAGGATGACCAGTACCAGGCTGTTACAAGACTTTAGGCCAGAAATTGTTTTCAATCTTTGAGATAGTTCTCAGTGCAGAATAAAGCAGCCCATTCCCAGCCCCAGGATGACTCACTTCGATGTGAACCTGTCGAAAGCTTTATGAGATTCTAAATATATTATCTCTATTAGTTCCCCTTTATGCTCACGCATGAGAAGCCAGTTTTCTTAATAATTCCTTATCCTTGTATGACATCCCTTCTCTCTGGAACAATATTGCTTCTCTAACAGCTTGGTTTGTTTATGTACTATGTTTTTTTTTATCCTTTATTATGGATCCTTCCTGAAGAAAAAGATTATTTGTGCTCTGATCAAAATCCCATTGGGTTCAGCCCCTGATTTATTTTTCTTCTTTCTCATTCCTGGCACGCAGTCTTCTCGTAACTTTGGGGAAAATACAGGGTATTGATTATCCCTACATTCTTCAGGATCATTAATGGGGTATTTGAAGAGATTAGAGTTCTGAACAAGAATCTTTCTGACTTACTTCACTTTGTATAATATGCAAAATAGATAGCCAGTGGAAATTTGCTGTATGACACGGAATGGAGAGAGGTGGGAAGAAGGTTTAAGAGGGAGGGGACATATGTATACCTGTGGCTGATTCTTGCTGATGTATGGCAGAAACCATCACAATATTGTAAAGTAATCCTCCAATGAAAAAAATAAAGAATCTGTCTTAATCAAATGTGTGATTTAAAAATATGAACAGCATTTTAAAATTAGTAAAAATATAATCCTACGCATACATTCAAAGATTCTGAATTTCCAAAGCTTTCATTGCCACTTTCTACCTTTGTGTGGACAAATAGGGTTTTATGATGTTTCTGTTATAGGACCCATTTGTCCCTATCGCTAGGATTGTAACACATCCAACAATTCCCTCTTTGGCTGCCTTGTTTACTGCCGTTTCTCTAGCTGAGCTAGAGATGACCCCTTCTGCTGATCCCACTGTGGCCTGGAGGGACACCGAGCAGTATCACTCACCTGGAAACTATCATCTAGAAGACTCAGCGATCTTATGGCCGAGTTTCAGGATTTATAAGATTAAAGTCAAGCTGAAAGTCTGACATTTGATCTCTGAATACCCCTGGAGGCAGATGGCTGGTGCAACATGTGATTTCTTGAGCAAACTTGCACTAGAGTTCAAATGTATTTCTCCTATAATCACAAGGAGTTATCACCTTATCATTGTGGGGTCAATTCTTTACCACCAATCTCATTTAAATCGTTCCTCTTATTTAATAATTAGGCTCTGGAAAAATCTTAGGGGTGGGGGAAAGAGGCAACTTGGCTAAGGCTGCTCCAGAAATCAACACAGGAGAGACTCAAGGACTGCAATCTGATAGACAATTGTGGGCAGGAGGAAAAGGTGGGAGACGGACTTCTTATGAAACTACATTTGTACAGTTAAACACTTTTTTCACTTATATGTTTCACATGAATTAAAGTTTTCTAAAGAGGGTTTTATTCTTTATGTGAGGTGGACGCAGTATCAAATAGTGGTGTTTTATACGGAGTAGCTTGGATGAAGGTAGATGGAGATGGAGGGTTTCA
Organism: Oreotragus oreotragus; assembly: GCA_006410675.1. Taxonomy (NCBI): domain Eukaryota; kingdom Metazoa; phylum Chordata; class Mammalia; order Artiodactyla; family Bovidae; genus Oreotragus; species Oreotragus oreotragus. The sequence goes on from SJYX01020864.1 coordinate 64,443, forward strand.
GTAACCCCAGTGCCGTGTCTTAGAAGCTGTATGGGCAGCTTCTGATCTCCAGGCAAGAACACTGGAGTGGGTTGCCATTTCCTTCTCCAATGCATGAAAGAGAAAAGTGAAAGTGAAGTCGCTCAGTCTGTCCGACTGTTAGTGACACCATGGACTGCAGCCCACCAGGCTAGTCCGTCCATTGGATTTTCCAGGCAAGAGTACTGGGGTGGGGTGCCATTGCCTTCCCCACTGAGGATACTAGTATAAAGACACAGCTTCTTCTTGGAGGAACTCACAATGGAGAACAATTACAGCAGCCCACACTTATTAAACTTTTACTTGTGTTCCAGGCGCTAAGATAAAGTAAGGGCTTTACATATCTCCCAACATACCTTAAAAATCATCACTAAAATGATACCTTAATTCTCATCATCATGAGACTTTGAGAGGTTAAACAATTTACTCAAGTCCTCTAGCTAATAAGGACTAAGATAGAACTGAAATCTGGGCAACCTGACTTCAGAGGGCAATTTTTAACCATTCTTTGAAAGGGATAAAGATAGATGTTATGAGAAGCCCGATACTGAGAAAGGACACCCAGTCCAGCCTGGAGGGATTAATAGATGGTGCCTTCAAGAGCAGGGACCCCCATGTGCACTTTCTTAGGGTTTCCAGCACATCCACAGGTACACAGAATGGAAGGACTGTTAAAAATCTGCTAGTCTCACAGCCTAACTCTATAGGAAAGGGTTGGATAGGAACAACAACTTGTCTAATTCTTCAAGAACCTTGCTTAAAAAACTGTTGCTCATTACTTATAGGAATGCGAAATGATACAGTCACTTCAGCAATTCATCAGTTTGTTAGTTTCCTACAAAATTAAACATACTTTTACTATATGATCCAGCAACCATACTCCTTGTCATTGGCAAAAAGAGTTGAAAACTTAGGCCTGCTCAGAAACCTGCATATGGATGTTTATAGACGCTTAATTCGTAATGGTCATAATCTGGAAGCAACTAAGGGAAGGAAGAGTAGGCAAAGCATTTAAGGCAGTGAGACTACTCTGTAGGACACTATAAAGATGGATATACATCATTATGCATTTGTTCAAACCCATAGACTGTACAATGCCAAGAGTGAACCCTAAAGTAAACTATGGGCTTTTGGTGACGATGTGTCGATGTAGGTTCATCAGTTGTAACAACGATACCCCTCTGGTGGGGGATGTTGATAATGGGGTGGGCTATGTATAACTGAAGGTAGAGGGTATTGGGAAATCTCTGTACCTTTAATAAGGATGTATTTGGAGGGAAATAAGATAGATATTTGGAGCATTTTCTGTGTAAAGCAAGTATTAGAAGATTTATCTCTTCTTGGAGCTTGAACATGAAAAGATCTGATTCAAAACCAATACTTCTCATGTTATTCTTGCTGAATTCCCATAAAAAGGTATCCATGGCAGGCACCAGCTCTTACTCATCAACACTCACTCTCCTTCCTTTTCTTCTAATAGAACCCTGGTTTATTTACAAGGCGGGATCTCAGAGAAAGTGGGCATGATCCCACTCCAGGGAATGAAGCTGGATTGATCTAAGGATAGATGTGTAACTCAGTTCTGAACCTAAGACATAAGAGAAATCTACTAGGGAGGGCTTTCTTTCTTCAATAAAAGACATTTCCCAAAGAGAAATCCTTCTGTCCCTTTACCCTTTTGCTGTCCTCCCTTCCTCTGACCTAGAACATGGAAGTGAGGTGAAGATAAGACATATCCAAGAATCAGTTCAGTTCAGTTCAATCTCTCAGTTGTGTCTGACTCTTTGTGACCCCATGGACTGCAGCATACCAGGCCTTCCTCTCCATCACCAACTCCCAGAGCTTGTTGCCTCATGTCCATCGAGTCGGTGATGCCTTCCAACCATCTCATCCTCTGTTGTTTCCTTCTCTTCCTGCCTTCAATATTTCCCAGCATCAGGGTATTCTCCAATGACCCAGTTCTTTGTATCAGGTGGCCAAAGTATTGGAGCTTCAGCATCAGTCCTTCTAATAAATATGCAGGACTTACTTCCTTTAGGATTGACTGGTTTGATCTCCTTGCAGTCCAAGGGACTCTTAGGAGTCTTCTCCAGCGCCACTATTCGATTTGGAACCAGCCTGTTGTTCCAGGTCCAGTTCTAACTGTTGCTTCTTGACCTGCATACAGATTTCTCAGGAGGAAAGTAAGGAGGTCTGGTAATCCCATCTCTTTAAGAGTTTTCCAGTTTGTTGTGATCCACACAGTCAAAGGCTTGACATAGTCAATAAAACAGAAGTAGATGTTTTTTTGGAACTCTCTTGCTTTCTTGATGATCCAACGAATGTTGGCAATTTGATCTCTGGTTCATCTGCCTTTTCTAAATNGGCGCTAAGATAAAGTAAGGGCTTTACATATCTCCCAACATACCTTAAAAATCATCACTAAAATGATACCTTAATTCTCATCATCATGAGACTTTGAGAGGTTAAACAATTTACTCAAGTCCTCTAGCTAATAAGGACTAAGATAGAACTGAAATCTGGGCAACCTGACTTCAGAGGGCAATTTTTAACCATTCTTTGAAAGGGATAAAGATAGATGTTATGAGAAGCCCGATACTGAGAAAGGACACCCAGTCCAGCCTGGAGGGATTAATAGATGGTGCCTTCAAGAGCAGGGACCCCCATGTGCACTTTCTTAGGGTTTTCAGCACATCCACAGGTACACAGAATGGAAGGACTGTTAAAAATCTGCTAGTCTCACAGCCTAACTCTATAGGAAAGGGTTGGATAGGAACAACAACTTGTCTAATTCTTCAAGAACCTTGCTTAAAAAACTGTTGCTCATTACTTATAGGAATGTGAAATGATACAGTCACTTCAGCAGTTCATCAGTTTGTTAGTTTCCTACAAAATTAAACATACTTTTACTATATGATCCAGCAACCATACTCCTTGTCATTGGCAAAAAGAGTTGAAAACTTAGGCCTACTCAGAAACCTGCATATGGATGTTTATAGACGCTTAATTCGTAATGGTCATAATCTGGAAGCAACTAAGGGAAGGAAGAGTAGGCAAAGCATTTAAGGCAGTGAGACTACTCTGTAGGACACTATAAAGATGGATATACATCATTATGCATTTGTTCAAACCCATAGACTGTACAATGCCAAGAGTGAACCCTAAAGTAAACTATGGGCTTTTGGTGACGATGTGTCAATGTAGGTTCATCAGTTGTAACAATGATACCCCTCTGGTGGGGGATGTTGATAATGGGGTGGGCTATGTATAACTGAAGGTAGAGGGTATTGGGAAATCTCTGTACCTTTAATAAGGATGTATTTGGAGGGAAATAAGATAGATATTTGGAGCATTTTCTGTGTAAAGCAAGTATTAGAAGATTTATCTCTTCTTGGAGCTTGAACATGAAAAGATCTGATTCAAAACCAATACTTCTCATGTTATTCTTGCTGAATTCCCATAAAAAGGTATCCATGGCAGGCACCAGCTCTTACTCATCAACACTCACTCTCCTTCCTTTTCTTCTAATAGAACCCTGGTTTATTTACAAGGCTGGATCTCAGAGAAAGTGGGCATGATCCCACTCCAGGGAATGAAGCTGGATTGATCTAAGGATAGATGTGTAACTCAGTTCTGAACCTAAGACATAAGAGAAATCTACTAGGGAGGGCTTTCTTTCTTCAATAAAAGACATTTCCCAAAGAGAAATCCTTCTGTCCCTTTACCCTTTTGCTGTCCTCCCTTCCTCTGACCTAGAACATGGAAGTGAGGTGAAGATAAGACATATCCAAGAATCAGTTCAGTTCAGTTCAATCTCTCAGTTGTGTCTGACTCTTTGTGACCCCATGGACTGCAGCATACCAGGCCTTCCTCTCCATCACCAACTCCCAGAGCTTGTTGCCTCATGTCCATCGAGTCGGTGATGCCTTCCAACCATCTCATCCTCTGTTGTTTCCTTCTCTTCCTGCCTTCAATATTTCCCAGCATCAGGGTATTCTCCAATGACCCAGTTCTTTGTATCAGGTGGCCAAAGTATTGGAGCTTCAGCATCAGTCCTTCTAATAAATATGCAGGACTTACTTCCTTTAGGATTGACTGGTTTGATCTCCTTGCAGTCCAAGGGACTCTTAGGAGTCTTCTCCAGCGCCACTATTCGATTTGGAACCAGCCTGTTGTTCCAGGTCCAGTTCTAACTGTTGCTTCTTGACCTGCATACAGATTTCTCAGGAGGAAAGTAAGGAGGTCTGGTAATCCCATCTCTTTAAGAGTTTTCCAGTTTGTTGTGATCCACACAGTCAAAGGCTTGACATAGTCAATAAAACAGAAGTAGATGTTTTTTTGGAACTCTCTTGCTTTCTTGATGATCCAACGAATGTTGGCAATTTGATCTCTGGTTCATCTGCCTTTTCTAAATCCAGCTTGAACATCCGGAAGTTCACGGTTCACGTACTGTTGAAGCCTGGCTTGGAGAATTNGTCAATAAAACAGAAGTAGATGTTTTTTTGGAACTCTCTTGCTTTCTTGATGATCCAACGAATGTTGGCAATTTGATCTCTGGTTCATCTGCCTTTTCTAAATCCAGCTTGAACATCCGGAAGTTCACGGTTCACGTACTGTTGAAGCCTGGCTTGGAGAATTTTGAGCATTACTTTGCTGGAGGTGAGATTAGTGCAGTTGTGCTGTAGTTTGAACATTCTTTGGCATTGCCTTTCTTTGGGGATGAAATGAAGTATTCAGGAACAGCAGAGCAGAAAACCAGGATGAACTTGGCTCCCAACTAACTTTGTGTTATGATTGTCCTTGTCCTGACCTGCCAACCTCAGACTTCTTTTATGAGATAAAGTCTTAGTTGTTAAACTAATGTTGGGCTAATGTCAGTTGTTAAACTAATGTTTTCATTTACAATTGAATGCACTCTTAATTGATACCATGTCCTTTTATGTACTATAAAAATTAATTGTTCAGATTTTAATTTTATTTATAAAATCCAAAATAAGGACACTAAATGCTCATGAATGAGCAAAACTGCCCCATTTGCTAGATTTCTCTTCCAGCAACTATATAGAGTTTAGACTTGCACACACTTGGTTATTTTGTGAGGTATCACTGTTATAGTGCTATAGTGGGTTGTGTCAAAGCTTCTGATATAATTTTAGATTTTAAAAATACCTAGAGTAGGCTATTTAGAGTCCAAAGGCCCACATGGTTAGGCAAGACTCCTCCAGGAAAAGCTCTATAGTTAGTCATAGGCGAACTACTTATATCAAAGGCACTTTAGATTCTCTCTTAGCTTTCACTTTAACTGAGCTATTAATACGCACTGTTGAGATCTTAAATTGAAATTCAATATGGTTTTCTTCAGACCTAAAAGATGATGGAAAAAGGCAATATGTACTTCTACATTTTCTGCACTTCGGGCTTCTGTTACTTATTGTATTAGAAGAGTGCATGCCTCCCTCCTCAGCTAAAAGCTAGTTATTTACAGACAAGGACCTTGGCTTACTCATTCCATCCTTTGCTAGATTTCTCTTCCAGCGACTATATAGAATTTAAACTTGCACACACTTGGTTATTTTGTGAGGTATCACTGTTATAGTGCTATAGTGGGTTGTGTCAAAGCTTCTGATATAATTTCAGATTTTAAAAATACCTAGAGTAGGCTATTTAGAGTCCAAAGGCCCACATGGTTAGGCAAGACTCCTCCAGGAAAAGCTCTATAGTTAGTCATAGGCGAACTACTTATATCAAAGGCACTTTAGATTCTCTCTTAGCTTTCACTTTAACTGAGCTATTAATACGCACTGTTGAGATCTTAAATTGAAATTCAATATGGTTTTCTTCAGACCTAAAAGATGATGGAAAAAGGCAATATGTACTTCTACATTTTCTGCACTTCGGGCTTCTGTTACTTATTGTATTAGAAGAGTGCATGCCTCCCTCCTCAGCTAAAAGCTAGTTATTTACAGACAAGGACCTTGGCTTACTCATTCCATCCTTTGCTAGATTTCTCTTCCAGCGACTATATAGAATTTAAACTTGCACACACTTGGTTATTTTGTGAGGTATCACTGTTATAGTGCTATAGTGGGTTGTGTCAAAGCTTCTGATATAATTTCAGATTTTAAAAATACCTAGAGTAGGCTATTTAGAGTCCAAAGGCCCACATGGTTAGGCAAGACTCCTCCAGGAAAAGCTCTATAGTTAGTCATAGGCGAACTACTTATATCAAAGGCACTTTAGATTCTCTCTTAGCTTTCACTTTAACTGAGCTATTAATACGCACTGTTGAGATCTTAAATTGAAATTCAATATGGTTTTCTTCAGACCTAAAAGATGATGGAAAAAGGCAATATGTACTTCTACATTTTCTGCACTTCGGGCTTCTGTTACTTATTGTATTAGAAGAGTGCATGCCTCCCTCCTCAGCTAAAAGCTAGTTATTTACAGACAAGGACCTTGGCTTACTCATTCCATCCTTTGCTAGATTTCTCTTCCAGCGACTATATAGAATTTAAACTTGCACACACTTGGTTATTTTGTGAGGTATCACTGTTATAGTGCTATAGTGGGTTGTGTCAAAGCTTCTGATATAATTTCAGATTTTAAAAATACCTAGAGTAGGCTATTTAGAGTCCAAAGGCCCACATGGTTAGGCAAGACTCCTCCAGGAAAAGCTCTATAGTTAGTCATAGGNTTTTTTTTTCCATTTTAGTAGTAAAATATCTTTCTGGAAGGGCAGAACTTCCTTCAAACTCAGAAGTGATAACTCTTGCATCACTCTAGAAAATTACAACACAGAAACTACACATTAATTTTTAACTTATAGTTTACATCTAGGCCCTAGGTTTCCTACCTTCCCTCTCCTCCTCCATCTCTCTCTGTGCTCCATCTGGTCAACAAAGTGTGTGCTTTCTGGAGGCAGGCAGCAGCCCTTCCCACCGCTGCCTGATAGTGGCTTCTCCTCCTGGGTAGTTGCTCGTTACACACCCCATCCTATCCCATTTCAATGTATGTTTGCTGAAACATTGGGAGCTTTTCTCGCCTCCTTTCTGTAGACCCAAGAAGCTCAGATTTGGACCAGAATCAAAGATTGCAAACAGAATGTTTTGGATACTGATTTTAAGGTAGTTTCTATTAACAGAACAGTGGCCCTCTGCCTTGCCTGCGCATTGAAATTACCTGAGGGATTTCAAGAAGATTCTCATTTGGATTCCACCCCCAGCATTTCTACTTTAATTGATCTGAGATACATCCTGGGCACCTGGAGTCTCAGAAACTACCAGGAGCTCCAATGTACAGGCGAAGATGAAAACCACCGTGGGGCTTCTCAACCCTGACACTACTGACATTCAGGAACAGATAATACTCTGTCCTGTGCATTGCAGAATGTTTGCCAGCTTCTCTAACCTTTACCTAACAGATGCCAATAACACTCTCCCCAGTTGTGACAACAAAAAATGTCTCTAGGCTTTGACAGATGTCTTGGGTGAGGGATACAAAATCACCCGTATTGTGAACCATTTTCTAGAGCCACTGCCAGTAGCCTGGGCTGTGAGAAGTCTCCCAAAAAGAAAAAAGAAAAAGAAGGGAGACTTCTATGGCACTCTGTCTAACAGGAAAATATATAAAGATGTCAAGGATACCTAGCAGAAAACTTCTGTCATTGGAGGAAACCTAATCAGGGTGACTTTTTTTTTCTTTTTAAAAATAGTTTTAAATTTCTAAGCAAACAGATGGCTTATTCCTTGGGAGAATAATAGAGAAACGTATCTTTAAGAGTAGAGAATTAAGGAAATGACACAGATCTTTCTAGCTGATGAGAAGCACAACAGAAGGAAACTATATCTTTTTTTTAATTAGCATGAACAGCCTGGGCTGGGTGAAATATTGTCTCCTGCTGACAAGTTGCTGCCAGTAACAGGGAGATAAACTACACGGGCTTGGATGCTAAATGGATGTAAACTCAGAATGTTTCTTTAGCTCTAGAAAGGTTTTGCCAGCACACTAACTGAGTGAACCAAAATCAGTGAGAGTCTAGCTTTGTGTATAAGAGGAGGGTTGTTGTTGAGTTGCTAAGTTGTGTCTGACTTGTGATCCCATGGACTGTAACCTGCCAGGCTCCTCTGTCTGTGGAATTCTTCAGGCAAGAACTCTGGAGTGGGTTGCCATTTCCTTCTCCAGGGGAGCTTCCCGATTCAGGGATCTAATCCGAGTTTCCTTCACCTCCTGCATTGCAGGCGGATTCTTTACTGCTGAGGACTTCCCTGGTGGCTCAGATGGTGAAGGTTCTGTCTGCAATGAGGAAGACCCACGTTTGATCCCCTGGAGAAGGAAATGGCAACCCACTCCAGTACTCTTGCCTGGAAAATCCCATGGCCGGAGGAGCATGGTAGGCTACAGTCCATGGGGTCGCAAAGAGTAGGATACAATTGAGCGACCTCACTTTCACTTTCACTTTATTTACTGCTGAGCCACTGCTAGAGTGAGCTCATTATGTAAGCGCTGGAATTTGGGAACATTTAGTGGTTGTCTTCGTTTGGGGTTATTTGAGAGACGATTCCAGCAAGCACTACAGGGGAATGGGTAGGTAAGAGGGAAGGAAGNTGAGCGACCTCACTTTCACTTTCACTTTATTTACTGCTGAGCCACTGCTAGAGTGAGCTCATTATGTAAGCGCTGGAATTTGGGAACATTTAGTGGTTGTCTTCGTTTGGGGTTATTTGAGAGACGATTCCAGCAAGCACTACAGGGGAATGGGTAGGTAAGAGGGAAGGAAGCTACTAATGGATATGTTTTCAGAAATTGCCACTTTGGGCAGTGAAGCTTAATCATTCTGAAAGTTGCCAGGAACCTCAGCTGAATACAAGCCTCAGAGGTATGGAACAAGAGAACCGGCGGATTTATCCACTAATTTCCACTCTGGTGGTTGAGGACTGTGTCCAGGGCCATTCACTCCTCAGAATTTTTGTTCTGGTTTGGGCCTCAGGCAATATTGTGAGTGTGTTGCTGGCAACTGAAGGCAGCTGGCCAACACAGGATGGTGATCATTGATGGGGTCTAGGTGAGTCACTGGCAACCTGCTGTAGTGGTCAACTTAGACATTTATCTAGGGACTTCCCTGGTGGTCCAGTGGTTAAGACTTGGCACTTCCAGTGCAGGGGGCATGGGTTCAATCTCTGGCCAGAGAACTAAGATCCCATATGCTGGGCAAATAAATAAAAATTTTAAAAAATGTTATTTAAGAATATTAACTGTCTTACTAGTTTACAATGTTTAATTTTTAATAAAGACATCTTAATATGGTATGGAACATTGGGAAGGCACATCAGCTACTAAAATACCTCACCATTTGAGACCAAGAAATGCCGCGCCAGAAACCCACAGTAGGCCCACGCCATCTGCAACTCCTCTTTCCCACACCCCTTACATCCAGTCCACTAATGAGTTCTTTCAGGTCCAGCCCAAAGTGTTCATGGATTTATCCCTTAGGTCCCTGCTGCCACTTCATCAGTCCAGGACAATGGTGTCTTTTGCCTGGACTATTGCAATGGCCTGGTCCTGGGCTCCCCACACTCACTCTCCCTTCAGTCCCTTAAATTCACAAGGATTCTTCTTGGAATGCTCATTTTCCCCACCCCACCCCAGAGCAACCCTACCTTTCCTATGACTTGCTCATTCCTATCCTTTCCCAGTTCCCAAAGCACCTGTACATCATGCTTAGTTGCTAAGTCCTGTCCAACTCTTTGCAACATGGGATTCTCCAGGGAAGAATACTGGAGTGGGTAGCCATTCCCTTCTCCAGGGGATCTTCCTGACCCAGGGATCAAACCCAGGTCTCCCACATTGCAAGTGGATTCTTTACTGTCTCAGCCACCAGGGAAGCCCTAGGTGTCCTATCCTTCAGGTCTGGCTAAATGTCACTTCATCAAAGACATAAAGAAAGGTGTCCCCATCCCACTCGTTATTCCCATCTCAGTTCCTTTTTGTNTGGGTAGCCATTCCCTTCTCCAGGGGATCTTCCTGACCCAGGGATCAAACCCAGGTCTCCCACATTGCAAGTGGATTCTTTACTGTCTCAGCCACCAGGGAAGCCCTAGGTGTCCTATCCTTCAGGTCTGGCTAAATGTCACTTCATCAAAGACATAAAGAAAGGTGTCCCCATCCCACTCGTTATTCCCATCTCAGTTCCTTTTTGTTTCTTTCTTTGCATGTTTCTCAATTTGCAATTATTTTCTTTGTGTATTTTGTCTCCCTGTCTATAATCTCTGTAAGGGCAATGACCATGCTTATCTCTTGACCTCCATATCCTCATAGAATTGACAAATATAGTAAATAAAAACACAAGTGTAATACTTCCTTAGGGGTCCAGTGGTTAAGACTCTGTCTTTCTAGTGCAGGAGGCGAGGGTTTGATCCCTGATCAGGGAACTGAGATCCTATGCTGTGCAGTGGGGGGAGGGGGGGGTGGAAAAAAAGAGGCATATCAGTTAAATTTGAATTTCAGATAAACTACAAATAATTTTTAGTATAGGTATATCCAAGTAATGCACAGGACATATACTAAAAATTATTCATGATTTATCTGAAATTCACATTTAACTGGATATCTTATTTTATCTGGCAACCCTAGTTCCTAGGCCCCGACACATAGCTGACTCTCATTTTGCAGTGTTAAATAAAAATTTGGTAGCAGCATATCAAAACTGCTACTATGGCAACAAAGTGAGGGAAATGTGTTCAAACGACAAAGTAGTGACAAACACCGCTTCCCATTCCTTTCTGTTCTTTTGCCTGTCTCCTCACTCCAGGAGAACCTAATCACCTGGTCCAATCTCATGGACCCCCATTCCCGGTCACCCTGGGTCTGCCTTGTCAATGCCTGTATTATGACCAATTGTCACTTTCACAGAACACCAGCAAGTATTTATTGAGTCATTAAGCTGACAGAACTTAATACATTTCTAAAAATGTTTAAGTTCCTTGACTATGAAAGAGTGAGTTCCCATTTTAACCAACTCCCTCCCCAAATACTGCCAAAGGGCATGAGATTCTCAAGGAAATCACACGAATCCATTCTCAACTGTGGCGTCATGCTCCGGTTTCAGTTAGTTTCTGCAGGGTTCCTGGAATTGGGGGTGAAGTGGCTCTTGAGAGGTTCCCAGCATCTGTAGTAGTTCTCATCCAGACAGTTAGAGGTCTTCAGCCCCCACTTGGTGACGGCCATATTTAGAGAAGACTCAAACATAAATGCCTATAGGGAATGCGGATGGAGACAAGAAAGAGGAAGTGAGGTGGATAATAAAACACATTTGACTAGATGTCAAGAGAGAAGATATAGGTAGGTAGACTCTTTGAGAAATAAAATCACATATGCTTGCATGGTAAGGAGAAAATACTCTAGCCTTGGGTTCTGACTCTGATCCTACTACTTACAAGCTTGTGTGAAACCCTCAGCTTCTCTGACACTCAAGTTTTATTCTTACTAAACTGGAATTGGGCACATAAGCATCACATTGTTCTTGTAGCACCATGGAGCTAAGTTTGCTAGATCCAAGGGCAGAGGTGGGAGAGTCCTGGGATTATTCTTTTCAGGGGCCATTACGGTGGCTATGTCTATGTGAAAGTTAGAGTTAAGTCGTGTCCAACTCTTTGTGACCAGGTGGACTGCAGCCCACCAGGCTCCTCTGTCCATGGGATTCTCCAGGCAAGAATACTGGAGTGGGTTGCCATTTCTTTCTCCAGGGGATCTTCCCAACCCAGGGATCGAACCCAGGTCTCCCACATTAGAGGCAGACGCTTTAACCTCTAAGACACCATGGACTAGAGCCCATCAGACTATGTCTATGTGAGGGAGAACATAATTCCCATTTAACAGATGAGGAAACTAGGGTTCAGAGCTGCGAAGTGACTGTCTAAGGTGGTAGTAATGAGAAGTTGCAGATTTGGGATTTGAGCTTTTCTTTTGCAGGACTCTGAACAGAGATAGGCTAGGGAAGGGAAAAGAAGGAAAAGAGAGACTGAGGAGGCAGGAAGAAGGGAGCAGGAATGGCTGTCGCACTTTTAAAAGCCCTGTCCAAGAAGGTTCTGAATGGTGGGTGTCTTTCTATGTTCAGGCAGGTTTTGTCTGCAACAGAAAGAATATGCAAGTGCCCTGTGCATCCTTGACATTCTAGCTTTACCTACTGCTGATTTTTTGACCAATTATGGCTTAAAAAAAAAACCAAAAACCTACAATTCTTATGTACTCATCATATTTGGAAATTCTAAAAATATAGATGGACAAAAGGAAGATAAAAATTCTCTTTGTGCCACAACTCAGAGAACCCCTGTTAATGTCTGGTATACATTCTAATATGTACTAACTTCTTTTTGTCTAAAATGATAGAGATGATGGTCCCTGCTTGACTTCCCATGACAAGCTTGATGTGAGGTGTTGGGCATGTTATAAAGCACTATTCAGATATAAAGATCATTATTATGGACATAATTATTGTTGTCTCTTTGCTAACTGCTTCTTAGGAGACTTCCTGTCTGACTGGACTAACAAAGCCTCATTCCAGCTGAGCTATGAAGGCAGTATTATAAAGTTAATTTATTCCAAAGTAGTATAAGGCTAAGGCATATGGAGGAGCCTGGATCCAAATTACATAATGGGAAATGGGGAGGGAGACCCAAAGTCTTGTTCCTCATAAAAACAGCCCTGTCCTGTGCTTCACTGTTACAGAATACTGCTCCCTGGTAACATTATCCAAAGCCAGGTTGGGCGTTCAAGGTTGCTAAGTGGTAACTATGGAATAGCCTGTGTACCTCCAGGAACTTTCGGAGGTAGTAGCTTAAGATGATGAATATCTCATAGAGCTCTCGCACAGGGATGAAAGTGTTCTACAGAAACTGCAGAGGCCCTTGAAAGGGAAAATGGAGGTCTGGCAGATGGAACTCACACCCTGCCCCTGAAGATAAGCTTCATCGACTCTGGTCCTTGAGTTGGGACTGANGCTTTAACCTCTAAGACACCATGGACTAGAGCCCATCAGACTATGTCTATGTGAGGGAGAACATAATTCCCATTTAACAGATGAGGAAACTAGGGTTCAGAGCTGCGAAGTGACTGTCTAAGGTGGTAGTAATGAGAAGTTGCAGATTTGGGATTTGAGCTTTTCTTTTGCAGGACTCTGAACAGAGATAGGCTAGGGAAGGGAAAAGAAGGAAAAGAGAGACTGAGGAGGCAGGAAGAAGGGAGCAGGAATGGCTGTCGCACTTTTAAAAGCCCTGTCCAAGAAGGTTCTGAATGGTGGGTGTCTTTCTATGTTCAGGCAGGTTTTGTCTGCAACAGAAAGAATATGCAAGTGCCCTGTGCATCCTTGACATTCTAGCTTTACCTACTGCTGATTTTTTGACCAATTATGGCTTAAAAAAAAAACCAAAAACCTACAATTCTTATGTACTCATCATATTTGGAAATTCTAAAAATATAGATGGACAAAAGGAAGATAAAAATTCTCTTTGTGCCACAACTCAGAGAACCCCTGTTAATGTCTGGTATACATTCTAATATGTACTAACTTCTTTTTGTCTAAAATGATAGAGATGATGGTCCCTGCTTGACTTCCCATGACAAGCTTGATGTGAGGTGTTGGGCATGTTATAAAGCACTATTCAGATATAAAGATCATTATTATGGACATAATTATTGTTGTCTCTTTGCTAACTGCTTCTTAGGAGACTTCCTGTCTGACTGGACTAACAAAGCCTCATTCCAGCTGAGCTATGAAGGCAGTATTATAAAGTTAATTTATTCCAAAGTAGTATAAGGCTAAGGCATATGGAGGAGCCTGGATCCAAATTACATAATGGGAAATGGGGAGGGAGACCCAAAGTCTTGTTCCTCATAAAAACAGCCCTGTCCTGTGCTTCACTGTTACAGAATACTGCTCCCTGGTAACATTATCCAAAGCCAGGTTGGGCGTTCAAGGTTGCTAAGTGGTAACTATGGAATAGCCTGTGTACCTCCAGGAACTTTCGGAGGTAGTAGCTTAAGATGATGAATATCTCATAGAGCTCTCGCACAGGGATGAAAGTGTTCTACAGAAACTGCAGAGGCCCTTGAAAGGGAAAATGGAGGTCTGGCAGATGGAACTCACACCCTGCCCCTGAAGATAAGCTTCATCGACTCTGGTCCTTGAGTTGGGACTGAAAGCAATCTGTGTTGCGTTGGGTAGAGGGGCAGGTGCTTAGGTAGTTTGCAAGCTGGGCATGGAGTCAGGCCGGTCTGTGCTATTGATTTTAATATCAGGTAACATTGAAGGCATTGGTTTAAAAATGTAAAGCAAGTTTGCGTATGATGTCGCATAAAATTACTCCTTGTGGTTCATAAACTCTATCTCCAAGAATGCAAAAATAAAATGAAATCAAGTACCGCAGCCAACTGCAATTGTGTTCAGTTTCAATGTTTATAGTGTGACACAGGAGGAATACAAAATAGCTTTTAAATCCCATCAGTTTCATCCCTTTACAAAGGAGAGCAAAAGAAAAGGAGAGAACTGCTGCTCACAAGCCCTGACTATAGTCAGGCAAAGGCTTCCTGACCCTCCTGGGCTTGAGAAACCATCTATAAGTGCCATCCTGCAAACCCTGCTGCTGTGGTCCTGGAGGATGACTTCAAAAAGCAGGAGATGACTCTGAGACAGAATATATATATATATATATATACAGGGCCACTTACAGATAAGGGAAGACTCCTGACACAGTATTAATAATGTCCCCTCTTTTGTCTGAACAGTGTGGCCCAGTCAGCAGGGTTCCCTACCTTTTCTACAGAAGGAGAAAATGAAGCACAGAGAAGTTACATAAATTCCTCAAGGTCACACAGGAACCAAGAGCTAGAATTCAAACCTAGACCTGATTCCAAGTACAAAGCTCTTTTTACCCTAACACATCAGGCATCTAGTATACACACAAGGGTGTGTGCATGCACAGGTGGAAACATACATACAGACACTCGCCTCTCCAGACTTCTCTGTGGCTTTGGAGAAATAAAAAATAGCCATTCCTAGCAACAAGGTTGGGGATCCCAGAGGCCACCAGAGCCTCATATCTAACTTGCTTACCATGGTGCCATCAGCAATCCTCTCAGGTGCCAGCTTGGCTTTGCTGGCCTTATCAAAGCAGTCGGCATCAGGCCCATGGGGAGTCATTGGGCTGTGCAGGCTGCCTCCCCCTGGCAGGAATCCACCTTGCTTTGCCTCATAGTGACCTTTGATGAGTCCCATGAATTCACTCATGCAGTTTCCTGGGAAGATTGAAACAGTATTTTTATTATCCTAGGCAAGGACCCCAAACACCTAGACTTCTCAAACATTATTTCCACAGAATGTCAAGAAGAGAGGAGAATCGTAAAATTTCATAGAAATAATAAAGAACATAGATAGACAGGAAAACGACCGCAAAACATTCATTAGTGTGGAATTCTTGGTATGCAAAGCTCTACTCCATGGCTGTGTAGATTAACAGAGGTCTTAGGTTCCACTGCCTGAAAGAACTTATGCTGGATCTAAGAAAAAGTAGGGCCCAAACAAGAATATTAATAATAACTAACATGCAAATCATGATAAAGAGTGAATGTACTCCATCATCTAGGCTTACAAGCCCCATATAAAAATTGTCCACTTTCCCAGATCTGAATTCCTTCCCAAATAGCCTCACAGTAATACAGGACATCACCATATTTCTGGTTACAAATTAGAAAATTAAAGCGATGTGTGTGTGTGTGTATGTGTATGTTTCTGTGTATATGTGTTGATGGAAATGTGATATAAGGAAAGAACCCTGGACCTGGAGTCCATTATCAAATAATAATTTGTGTGAAAAAATCTTATTATCTATATATCTAATCCATAAATACTATATATGCTAACAAATATCTTCCATATCTGAATCTAATATCATCTTATTCTTTCATTTTCCAAAATGGTTCCTTAGATTAATTCCTTTTCCATTGACATTCTCTTCATAGAACCTGAAAATCTTAATCCTGGAAGGGATCCCTGAAAAAAAAGTGAAAGTGTTGGTCACTCATTTGTGTTCAACTCTTTGTGACCACATGGACTGTAGCCCGCTAGGCTCCTCTGTCCATGGAATTCTCCAGGCAAGAATACTGGAGTGAGTAGCCATTCCCTTCTCTAGGGGATCTTCCCAACCTAGGGATCAAACTCAGGTCTCTACATTGCAGGCAGATTCTTTACCATCTGTGCCACCAGGGAAGCCCAAGGGATTCCCTACTTTTACTCAATACAGAAATAACCTGTGTATCATTCCTGACAAATTACCTGCATGCCTCCTGTGAACTGAAGTGCTCTGTTCAACAAAGGAACCTATCATATCACTGAAGACTCTGGGTGTTAGAAAGTTCTCCCAAGTCAATGGGAAATTTGCTTTCATGTAAGTTGAGTATATTGGTGCTAGTTGTGCCTCCTGGATCAACAAAATTTGACAAAAATCACCATGTTCCCACTCTTTCTATTTCACATTTTTGTTTAAACAAAGCTTTTTATTTAGAGCAAGAATTAAAGAAATACAACACCTTGGAAACATCTACCCATCTATGCATCCATCCATTCACCTGTCCATTCCCCTTCCTATTCATCTGCCTATCCATCTAACCAGCATTTATGGACACTGTGCTAAGTACTGTGATAGAAATGAGTAAGAAGCAGCCTCTTTAATGTTCCTCATAATCACAGTCAGTCCTGTGAGAGTGCTGACACTGCAAATCATAGACAGAGTAGAGAGATATGGATGGCACTGGCAAACCTTGCAAAGCTAAACGTTTGACATGATAAATACCCGACTCTTCTTCCCTACATGTGAATATAGCCAAGTGCCAAAATACTTGTCAGTCAGTTCAGTCGCTCAGTCATGTCCGACTCTTTGCCACCCCATGGACTGCAGCACACCAGGCTTCCCTGTCTATCACCAACTCCTGGAGCTTGCTCAAACTCATGTCCATTGAGCCGGTGATGCCATCCAACCATCCCATCCTCTGTTGTCCCCTTCTCTTCCTTGTGGAACTGCCCAAACAGTCGTACCCATTTTGCCCAGAGCCCAAAATGTTGCTGCAGGCCCTTGCAGAAAATGCAAGACCCAGATTATAGCACTACTTGTTTCTCCATGAAGCAGAAATAGAGGGGGAAAAGTAAATGTAAGCATACAGTGTCTACATTTTTAAAGCAGTTCTGCTCATGACTTAAATATTCTGGCATACTCCTCCATCTAGTATCTGTCTTCAGGGTCACCTTCAAGGCTTAATTTTAGGAAGTGATCAAGACTGAATTCAGCTTTGATCTGAATATGAATTTAGGTAGCAGTGAGGTGGTGATGACATTTCTACATCATTTTCTATATTTCAAAGGACAGTGGGAAGGTAGACCTTGCCTTTTTGATTAATGCTAAATCCAGTTGACTAAGGTGCATTAAGATGACTGGAGGCAATATTTCTACAGAAATCATTCTCCACTTCTGTAAAGTCACATCAAAGTAGCAAAGATTTTGATTATTGCTAAAGCATTATTTTTAATGTCTCTGGTAAAAAATAATTTCTAACTCAGGGTTCTGTGGTTTTTCCAACTAACTCAGGGCAATCAAGCCTTTCTGAGATCTGTCTCTCCTGAGCCAAATTTATTTCAGAGTTCTTTATAAAAAAGAAGTTATATGAGGTATTTCATGAAGTCACTTATTTCAGGCAGCCTGAATTATAAACTAAAGTCACTCAGTGGGTTGAGCGCTGTAACAGAGTAAGGAACCTGGATGGGGAAGACAAGCCCCAGGCCAGCATATCTCAGCGTGTGGTCTGTAGAGCTCCGGCATCAGAACCCCTGACTCACTAGTTCAAAATGCAGATTCTGAGGTTCCACCTCAATACCAACTAATTCAACTCTCTGATAGTGGAAATTTTTTAGCATTCTTTTAGCATTCTACTAATAAGTGATTTTTATATCCCCTAATGCTCTCAAGTGTCAGACTTTATTTTTGGGGGGCTCCAAAATCACTGCAGATGGTGATTGCAGCCATGAAATTAAAAGACGCTTACTCCTTGGAAGAAAAGTTATGACCAACCTAGAGAGCATATTGAAAAGCAGAGACATTATTTTGCCAATAAAGGCCCGTCTGGTCAAGGCTATGGTTTTTCCAGTAGTCATGTATGGATGCTAGTGTTGCTGAGCGCTAAAGAATTGATGCTTTTGAACTGTGGTGTTGGAGAAGACTCTTGAGAGTCCCTTGGACTGCAAGGAGATCCAACCAGTCCATTCTAAAGGAGATCAGTCCTGTGTGTTCTTTGGAAGGACTGATGCTAAAGCTGAAACTTCAGTACTTTGGCCACCTCATGAGAAGAGTTGACTCATTGGAAAAGACTGATGCTGGGAGGGATTGGGGGCAAGAGGAGAAGGGGATGACAGAGGATGAGATGGCTGGATGGCATCACAGACTCGATGGACGTGAGTCTGAGTGAACTCCGGGAGCTGGTGATGGACAGGGAGGCCTGGCCTGCTGCAATTCATGGGGTCACAGAGAGTCAGACATGACTGAGTGACTGAACTGAACTGAACTAAATGCTCTCAAAGTGTGGTTCCTGGAACAGCTGGAGGCCTTAACATCACTCAGGAATTTGTTACAAATGCAAATTATCATGGAGGGAGGTCCAGGAGGGAGAGGATAGATGGATACATCTAGCTGATTCACTTCATTGTACAGCGGAAACTAACACAAGGTGGGAAAGCAATTATACTCCAATTAGAAAACAACAACAACAACAACAAAACACACAGATTCTCAGGCCCTACACTGGATATTCTGAGGGTGGGTCCAAAGAATCTATATTGTAACCCTCCAGGTGACACTGACATATGTTAAAATTTGAAAACCAGTGCCTCTGGCACATACAGCCCCCTCCATACAGAACTATGTGAAATAGGGAAGTACCAAGGATTAGTATCTGAGGGTCAGACTATAATCCAGACCAAACCTCTCGCCTTGACAACAGGTCCTCTAGGGGACTAGCTTCTAGGAGGAGAACAGTTAGGACATGTGATGGGCTTTGATGGCTGTGATATTCCTCAGAAAGGACAAAATTTGTTGTATCTCTATTCACAAAGTATCTGGTGTCTCTGAAGCATTAAACCAATTGCATCCTTTCAGCTGATGCCACCTGAAAAAGCCATGCTGACATTTGGCCATGAAGTGACCTTCCTCCATTCTGAAGGCCTTTGTCCTCCACCCTCTGCAAACACCTACATTGCTCATTTTAGTCAAAGACCTGGCACCTGGGCACATATAGAGAGAAGCCTCAGAGAGACAGAAAGTGCTGAGGTTAACTAAAGAAAGGGGCTTTAAAAAAAAAAAGAAAGAATGTTACAGCTGAAATGCGCCTCAGTCTTTCCAGAACTCTGTGTACAAAAGTACAATCTCCAGAAAGGAGAACTGCGCATTGACATTTAGGCTGAATTTATAGCCAGCTGCTGCACAATTAAAAATGCCACCTTCATTAAGTACTCCGTGAGGTACCTTATTCATTCTTGGTGATGCATTCACTCACTAAATAAATATTTATTGGATGCATATCATGCACTGGGCATTGTGCTAGGGACATCCATTAATACCCATGACTGTCTCCTCTGGTATCAGACTGTCTCATGTCCAGTACTTCACCTGTACTTCACTGACTCCACCACTTAACTAGCTGTGAGGACTTGATCCTTCACAGCTCAGTTGCATCTTCTTTAAAAAAAAAAGAAAGGATAATGATACCTATTTCTCACAACAGTTATGAGAATTAAATTTGTTAATATTTTTGAAGAACTTATTACAGAGTCATAAAGAAAGGGTCAATAATTTTAACTTCCCTGGTGGCTCAGCCAGTAAAGAATCTGCCTGTAATGCAGGAGACCTGCATTCAATCCCTGGGTCAGGAAGATCCCTTGAAGAACAGAATGGCTACCCATTCCAGTATTCTTGCCTGGAGAATTCCATGGACAGAAGAGCATGGTTGGCTACAGTCCATGGGGTTGCAAAGAGTCAGACATGACTGAGCGACTAACACTTTCACTTTTCACCAAATAAAAATAATATTAATAAAATTAAAATAATAGATTTGACAAGTTCTGTTCTAGACAACAACTGCTTTGCAGAAACTGCTTCTAGAATAGGATCAATCCCCTGGTGTGGACTGCAATCTGCTTTTCCCTTTCAAAACCATTGGAGAAGGCACACTTTATTGGCTCTTGAGCCAGACTTAGATAATGAACTTTCCCCAAACAACTAACTAAGCAACAACAGCCCACAGATCCTCCTCCCTTTACACTTGAAATGTAAAGAAATGTCTCGCTTCAAGCTTTACCAGCCTTTGTGCCTCTCTTCGGGGCCAGAGGAACTGGGCTCTAGTCATTACACAGGGTTTTCTCCTCAGAGTCAACATGCCACTGCCAACTTGATGCTGAACATCACAAGTTGTGATGTTTAAGACGTTAACAGTCTAGGGAGCAGCGCTGGGCCTTGGGAGGCAGGATTCTGAACTGTAGCCAGGGCAGGACATCCTGCCTCTAGAAATACCTCTAGCAGTGTTCCCCAGGGGTCATGTTAACCACTTGGCAGTCTCTCTCTCTTTTTTTCCCAAATGTAACTTGGCAAATGACTTACTGTGGTAGTAAGGAGGCCTGAAGGTCTTATCAGCAACCCCCCATCGAGGTGGGAAGATGACAAAATCAGCGATGGCCACTCCAGGGCGTACAGACTTAGCAGTCAATACCGTGAAAATGGATGGGTCCTGGGAAAGGAAGGACAAGGAGAGCCTGAAGACACGATGAAAGGGGAAGTGACCAACAACGACACACCTCCTCCATGCTGAAGGGGTTTTCGAGTGACACTGTAATTTCTGATCAAACTGCAGGCCAGGCTACGAAGTCTGGGCTTGTCATCGAGATGCAGTAATCACTCATCTGACTTTCCCCTCTTGCTGTGCTTGAAGCAAAATGAATTAACAGCAGCTAAGGGGATTCTGAGCAGCTTTTTCACCCTGCTGAGCCCCCGGTTCATATAAGTACTACCCTGTGGGTCTGAGAACTGGCAGGTCAGAGTGACTGGAGCTGGCATGTGCTGCAGGGAGCTCTTGGCAGAAGGGATGCTCAGAGTGAGGTGGAAATAGAAATACAATAATATCTGAGTGTTGGGATAGATGTCGGATGTGTATCTCTTTGGAGGAATCACTGAGATTCCAGACGGTATCGTCACGGCTTTTTTTTTATCCTTGTTTGACTCTCAGGCCTAAAATATTAATACATCACTCATCTGGGTGGTGGTAGTGTAGAGGGGAATAGGGTGGGGGACAATATTATGATTTGTAAAGAACGTTAGACTCTTTCAGTGGAAAGACTGAGATTCACATTTAATGGCCATCAGTGTGATCAGGTCTGCTTTCTGATGTCATGTGAGGGCTGGGGATTCAAAGATGACTGAACTCTATTCCTGGCCCTTCAGCACCACTGGTGGTGGCGGCAAGTGTGTGTGATGGGGACAGAAGGGGTAATGAAACAAGTGTCTGAAGAATCACAGCAAGGTGCCAAGGGCAATCTATCTTTGTAGATAGAGAGCCAAAGGGGTACAGAGTGCTTATCTCTTCCAGAGAAGATCAGGGAAGGCTTCACAAAGGAGGTGATGTTTGAGGTGGGTCCTGAAGAATGAATGCAGAAAGAAAGAAAGAAAAAGAGAGGGAATAAGGAAGGGAGGGAAGGAGGGAGGTAGGAAAAAAAGAAAAGGAAGGGAAGGAAAGGAAGGAAAAGGCAAAAAGGCATTTCAAGTATAGAAAACAGGAAAGACATCAAAATGCACAGAGATTTTGTTAAGAAGCAAGAAAACTAAAGCCCAGAGTGCATTGGCAGGAGGGAGAGGGGCAGCGGTGGTCCTGGGAAATAAGTCCAGGGCCAGATGGTGAAGAGCATAGGACATCACGCTTCAAAGCTCAGACTTAATCCTAAACCACAGGGAGCCTGCAAAGGTTTCTAATGTAGCGTTAGAAAGATCAGGTCTGAACTTTGGGAAAATGACTATAGCTGCAGTACAAAGGAGACTGTCTGTGTAAATGAAGTCAAGAAACCCTTAATGCTGCAAGAATGACTACTTCTTCATCTGTCATGAGAAATGATCTGAAACTGTTAAAAGGCAGTGAGGCTCAAAAAGAGCTCTTTCAGTGTCTCAGCATCCTTTTTTTTTTTTTTTCTTGTTGCTTTGGGCATGATGCCTCATTTTCTTGTCTCTTGGTTTTATCGAGTTGCTGCTCTTCAGAAAGGTAATTTTAAGCCTCGAGAGGTAAGCTGAACTGGCTTAGAGTAATCTTTCTGTCTTTGGTTCCTTGACTTCTGCTCTAATTGTCCCTCCAGTTTGTGGGTTAAGTTCATCTATTATGCAAAGTGAACTTTTCCCCAGGATCTCAGAACTAGCACTTTATCATGAAAGTGGGTCCTTGGGAGCCTGCACTGTAGGCTGGAGACATATTTGCAGTCCCTGATTGAGTGAAAAATATGACCGAATTCATACACTGGAGTTTCTTTGGTTTAAATTCAAGCACTGAATGTTACGAGCAACTTCAGAAGAGAGCTGTCAGTCCCATCTCAGCTAAAAAGAGCCACGAGTGGGCAGGCAGACTTTTGGTATTTATGAGCAGGACAGAGAAATTTCCAGATTCAGGAATTTTCCTTTCTCAATACGCCATCACTGACATTAGCCGTTGGTTTTCTTATTGGGATACATTGTCTAGGAAGAAGTCGCGTTCTTAGCCATGAAGGAAAGTTACTGTGAATACCCTGTAGAGAACTGAGCTGTGTGGCAAGGTGAATGCTGAATGTCTAGTCTGGGTCTCCCTCTGGTAGGTTATTTACTCCTTCACTGAAGCCTTGCAGCAGATGATTCAAATTCCTGTCAACACAACGACAAATGACTTAAGTCTCGGGCTTCCAAGGCAACACTGGAAAAGCTGAATCTGTGAACACCGGGTGTCTACTGTGGACCTCTCCAACCTAAAGGTACCCTCTCCCCAGGGCTCCTCCATGGGCCAGACTTACTGCATGGTCAAAGGCCACTGAATTGATGACCATAAAGTTCTCCAAGTTGTACTTGTAGGGGGTATAGTTCCCATGCCAAGCCACAACATTGAATGGGGAGACATCCTGATCGACAAAAAGAAAAAGCAGGAAAGGGTGATTTTAGCACATAATACTTTCATAGCTATGATTCCTCAGTTTGTAGCTGACATGATTCTCTCTTTCTTGATTTGATTCTGTTTGCATAACTTAATAATACCATCCTTTGGGAGAAATATCACCCTGAGTTATCCTATGGTTGCTTCACTTTCTCTCAAACTGTCCTCCCTAAGCCACTGACCCTATTCTTCAGGTACCTAAGCTACAGCTGCCTCTGATCACATATGCCGCAGCAGCACAGCCAAGCAGTGCCTTTTCAACAATATTAATGCAATGGTGAGAATCTGTGGATGCCAGCAGTTCTTTGACGATCTGGGCCACCGTCTGGTTTCCAGTGCTGAGGGCAGGCGCTGGCTGCGACTGCTCTCCGGGTAACTGCCTCTCAAAGGAGCATCTGGTAGATTTAGTTCCTGGGTTGGTGAATGAGGATGGTGAGGAGTTCTCTAAAAGTTCCAGCCCCAAGGACTTGAGATTTCAGAGCAATCCTAAGGTGATGCTTCTTGGGTTTGCCCTAAGAGAGGATCACTGTTCTGTTACAGGAAGGTAGTTAGGTTAGCGAGTCCAGGTGATACAGTCCATGGAGGTCAGTCTCCCAGGGCACAGATCATGGCACACAAGGGAGAACAACCTTCATAGAGTTCACTTAGAAAGTGGAAATCCATGGAGCTGCTGGCCACCTCTAGAATGGTGTGTCTCTGTCAAATGTATATCATATACAATACAGGGAATATGCTTTAAATGAATGTGATTTCCATGCTGAATTTCCAGAGGTTATCATTTATGCCAGGCTGGAGCAGTATCTAAGCATGTGCATTTTAAACAAGCCACCCTGAGAATTTCTGATGCAAATGGTCTCTGAATTACATTTTAAGAAATCCAATCCAGAGAATATAAAGGTGACTGTGAATCAATGAGGACGGCAATTAACCCTCAGAAGTTAATTTTAAATGCCAAACTCATTGGCCTCTACTGGTTAGCATACCTTCTAGTTGCTGTCCAAAGAAAATAACATGCCTTAGCAACACACAAGCAATAAGTTAAATGGGCAAAAATAAATCAAATGAATAATAGTAAATAGAATAGATCTTTGGATTATTTTTATTATATGGTTACTTTATTCTACTACATTATATATCCAGTAAATTAACTAATAAAGTATATTACATATTATATTATTATTTTAAAATTATTATTATCTATGCCTTTGTTTATCAATTGAGATTGGTCATGTTCCGGGTGGTATGGCTATAGATAATGCCTTTGCTTATCTCCTGAGTTTACCAGTCGGGTGCTATCAACCAAGTCAAACTAACTGAGTTTTGTTTGTTTTCTATCAGTCATTGCTTGTATTTGAAATATGGTGACTACTGATAAATATAAGTCTTAGATGAACTGCTATTAATTTTCCTTTTCAGGCCATACCTCCCTGCCTGTTTATTATGATCCCCCACCATTTATAGAGACCTAGGTATTGTGGGGTTTTTTATTGCTTGATGACTAGAAACAGCATGACCTTTGGAGTCAGAAAGATGAAAGATATGGGTTTGACTGCTGATTCTGTCATTTACTGTGACATTTGGTAAGTTATCACTACCTGGACTATTTTCATGACTACAAACAGGGCAAATAGTACCTTATTGTAGTATCTTAGTGATGTAGTAAAGATGAAATAATGTATATAAATACTTAACACAAGCCCTGGCAATCAGAAGGTGCTTAATAATTATTCATTCCTTCCCCTGCCTGTCAAGCCACTTACTTTACCTGTCTGGCAGCAAATAGCTTGCCCTGGTATTTATTAATCACAGTGTAACCACCTGGCACTTGGCGATCTTCATACCAGGCAACAGGTATCAAGAAATCACGAGGACTGGCCAAGCCATTGGCTCCTAGAATACAATGATCCAAAAGTCTTTTAGAAACTTCTGAAATCACACAGGAAAGATGCCACTGTTGCACAAAGAGAAAGGGCTTTCTTCCACATCAAAAGCCATTCCACAATTTGCTATCCTTGTTGAAAGACTCATTGGAATCCCAGTCTGGTACCTTTTGAGGAGGACCCAAGAAATTTGGTCAGGAAAAAGAAACCCTGAAAATATCATCACCAGCATTACCTCCTAAAGTTGTAGAGTGAATATTGTTTATAAACATTTTCCATGCATTACCTCACCACTATAGGGGATGGGAGGGGAAGAGAGGAAGAGAGTAGAAAAGAGGAAAAGGGAAGATACGATAGAATACTAGAGCTTTTTTCCTAGTAAAACTCTGACAACTCTAGAACTCATCGGCAGTCCTTGAGAAGGAGAAGGTTACACACTATAGCCTCAGGCATGCCTCTGCTCCTTAGACAGGACTCAGAACCAGCCCACGTCTGCAGCACTGCTCTGCAGCCTGACAAATCTGTCTGCCACTGAGGGAGACCTGCCTGCTCACCTTTGCTTTGTGAGTGTTCCTCCAGAGAAAGAAAATAAATCAGAAGACCAGAAATGAAAAATCTAAGTGCAAAAACATAATTTAACTCTGAGAGGAGAGACCTAGGGAGTGCTTTATCATTTCTAGCTCCTGGGGTTAAAAAAAATAGGCCCCCAGCTGGTTAGTCAATTATATATATTTTCCAGAGGGTACATGTGGCATGGCACCTGGAGGCTCTGCTGGCTGTGGAGCAGCAGGAAACCAGACCAAAGTGGGAAGAGCGGATGGAGAGCAGGATGACAGACGGCCCACCGTGCCTCCAGCTGCCTCTCGGCTGCCTCCCACCTTCCTCTGACTATCTGGATCCCCCAGGGGACTGACCAGAAGGCACATGCTGGCCTGTCCCTGTTTTGCTCTAAAAAGATCTGTTGACAAGGAAAGGGAAGAGCTGGGAGGTGTGGCCACCACCTTCAGCAAACACGCCAAAGATGAAGCCAAGGGCCAATTTCCCCAACCACTCCTGTCACTCTAGAGGTGGTTTGAGAACATCCCCTCCTACCACCTCCACTTCTCAGATCCTGCTCTCTTTGCCTCCAGCTTGCCAGAAGAATTGGGGGTGCGGGACCTTGGTTCACTTTGGAAAGTTTTCATTTGCCTCATGGAGGCTGTGGTTTCTAGCTCCTTCACAGCACTGAGTGAGGCACACTTTTTGACTCCTAAGTATGTATATTTTGTAGAAGATGCTCAGTAGGAATGTGACATCCGTAGACTGACTTTCTTTCAGTCCATTTCCCCTTTCTATAGCCACATAGCCCCTGCCATGATTATGGTTTTTCCCACTTTATTGTCTACACACAAGCCACTCACAAGAAAATGATCTCTCTTCTATCCACAAATTCCATTCCCACTTGTACACTTTTTCTTAAACTGGTCCCTTTCCTCTTTCAGTTCAGTTCAGTCGCTTAGTCTTATCTGACTCTTTGCTACCCCATGAACTGCAGCACACCAGGCCTCCCGGTCCATCACCAACTCCCAGAGTCCACCCAAACCCATGGCCATTGAATCAGTGATACCATCCAACCATCTCATCCTCTGTTGTCCCCTTCTCCTCCTTTTCTCTTTATTTCTCCTCAACTTTCCATCAAGGATTAGTCATATCTTATGATTGCTATGAAGCTGTTCCTGGAAACTTGGCTCACAGTAACCCAGACTTTATATCCTCTAGGGTTTACACTGTATAACCTGAAATCTATTACAGATTGTCTTATTCTCCAGTGGTTCTCTATTCTAGAGAAAGATTTATTGTGGGTTGGGCTGGATTGTTCTCTGTTATGCATGTATGTGATGAGAAGAGGCTTGTGCCATCCTTGATGTGGTTTTGGTCATTACCCTCAGCACAACATGGGAACTGGGACAAGCCGATGGACTGGTATACTGACCAGCTAATTAATGAAGCTATCATCTCATCAAATGGGTCAACTATACCACCTGGAGCCCTTGAACTTAGAGGCCTGAAATAAGAAGTCTGTGATTGTTCAGGGGACTCTAATATGTTCTGAAATTCCCAACTACACTTGGTCTGGAGAAGAAGTTGTCTAGAGAGGAAAGTTGTAGTTTGAGTGAGATAAGGAGGAGAGATGGATGTTTAACTTTCATGCAATTACTTGTGTCCTATATTTCAAGTCAGGCTTAGAAGCTTGCATTGAAGATTTACCAATTGGTCCCAGGTCAGGCAACTCAAAGTGAACTCCATAAACCTCCAGGATGTAGCCTCTAGTCTCCTCGAAGACATCGATGCTGAACCGCATTCCTCTCTGGAACAGGAAGTAGACACTGGTGTGCTCTCACCAATCATACCTGTAGTTATGAAGAAGCTGCCCAAGAGCTACAGCCAACCTCACATGCACAAATAATTCTATAGTCTGCTGAGCTATGTTGGAGAGGTGACCAGCTGAAAGATGAGTTAAAAAAAGTTAACCTCCAATCACATATATGACCCAAATCAATTCTAGCCTATACTCTCACTGGGTTCAGAGATAACAGTGCCCTGATTTCACCAAAATTTAAAGAAATCCATCTTCACTGCCTTCTGTCCCCTCCAGAGTATCATCCAGAGTGTGCATAAATATGTAGGAAAGTGAGCTGACAATGCTCTTTGCTTTGTGATTGTGTGCTATTTTAAAACAAAGTAGGCACAGAAGCCTGCTTAATCCTTCTACATAGGGAGCCTTCTATATAACTCAAACTCCCTCCTCATTGCCCAGACATGATAGAGAAATTTCAGAGTTAGAAATAGCAACAGCTGCAACATCTGATTGCTCCCAAATTAGGGAGAAGCTGGGAGGAGAGGGGAACACATCACCGACCTGAATGACGCAGATCTCGTTGGGCTGAACAAGCATCTTGCCAAACTCGGTGTAAATGAGAAGTTTCCCTTTCTGGGGAACTAACATAAAAGACAAGGCGGCAGTGAGTAACTCTTTTCATGTAAGAACCGCTTCATGAAGAGTGAGAGGCTTGAGGGCGGCATTTGCTTTTTCATTCCAAATGAAAAGTGCTTCATTGAGTTTTTTGGGGGAAAATGTCAGAATTGACAACTTAAGTTGGCTATTTCTAGAAAAGCATGAATGAAGAAATTGACTCTGCTTTTTTCTTGTTTTTGGTTGCCAGATAAGGAGCTTGTATTTGCACAGTTCTGTGGCTTGACCAGAAAGGGCACCAGAAATAGGATGGAAAAAGACCCATCTCTGATAGTTCCAGTAGGAAGCTGGCATTTGCATGTCTAAGGTTTACATCAAAATGTTCATTCCAAAATATCAGTATTAAGATCTTCAAAAAAGAATCAGGAAAAAAAAAAGAATCCGGAGACCAGAGAAATCCCTACTAGACTTTCCATCTGGATGGTTTCATGAAAATTTGCATTTATACAAATTTGCAGATATCAATGACAGATAATCTTTATTTGGGTAAGTTTGAAGGCAAATAGAGTTATCTTAATAAGTTAACCACATGTTGATTTTACCCTGTATTTCTTTTAAGTTTCNTGACCAGAAGGCACATGCTGGCCTGTCCCTGTTTTGCTCTAAAAAGATCTGTTGACAAGGAAAGGGAAGAGCTGGGAGGTGTGGCCACCACCTTCAGCAAACACGCCAAAGATGAAGCCAAGGGCCAATTTCCCCAACCACTCCTGTCACTCTAGAGGTGGTTTGAGAACATCCCCTCTTACCACCTCCACTTCTCAGATCCTGCTCTCTTTGCCTCCAGCTTGCCAGAAGAATTGGGGGTGCGGGACCTTGGTTCACTTTGGAAAGTTTTCATTTGCCTCATGGAGGCTGTGGTTTCTAGCTCCTTCACAGCACTGAGTGAGGCACACTTTTTGACTCCTAAGTATGTATATTTTGTAGAAGATGCTCAGTAGGAATGTGACATCCGTAGACTGACTTTCTTTCAGTCCATTTCCCCTTTCTATAGCCACATAGCCCCTGCCATGATTATGGTTTTTCCCACTTTATTGTCTACACACAAGCCACTCACAAGAAAATGATCTCTCTTCTATCCACAAATTCCATTCCCACTTGTACACTTTTTCTTAAACTGGTCCCTTTCCTCTTTCAGTTCAGTTCAGTCGCTTAGTCTTATCTGACTCTTTGCTACCCCATGAACTGCAGCACACCAGGCCTCCCGGTCCATCACCAACTCCCAGAGTCCACCCAAACCCATGGCCATTGAATCAGTGATACCATCCAACCATCTCATCCTCTGTTGTCCCCTTCTCCTCCTTTTCTCTTTATTTCTCCTCAACTTTCCATCAAGGATTAGTCATATCTTATGATTGCTATGAAGCTGTTCCTGGAAACTTGGCTCACAGTAACCCAGACTTTATATCCTCTAGGGTTTACACTGTATAACCTGAAATCTATTACAGATTGTCTTATTCTCCAGTGGTTCTCTATTCTAGAGAAAGATTTATTGTGGGTTGGGCTGGATTGTTCTCTGTTATGCATGTATGTGATGAGAAGAGGCTTGTGCCATCCTTGATGTGGTTTTGGTCATTACCCTCAGCACAACATGGGAACTGGGACAAGCCGATGGACTGGTATACTGACCAGCTAATTAATGAAGCTATCATCTCATCAAATGGGTCAACTATACCACCTGGAGCCCTTGAACTTAGAGGCCTGAAATAAGAAGTCTGTGATTGTTCAGGGGACTCTAATATGTTCTGAAATTCCCAACTACACTTGGTCTGGAGAAGAAGTTGTCTAGAGAGGAAAGTTGTAGTTTGAGTGAGATAAGGAGGAGAGATGGATGTTTAACTTTCATGCAATTACTTGTGTCCTATATTTCAAGTCAGGCTTAGAAGCTTGCATTGAAGATTTACCAATTGGTCCCAGGTCAGGCAACTCAAAGTGAACTCCATAAACCTCCAGGATGTAGCCTCTAGTCTCCTCGAAGACATCGATGCTGAACCGCATTCCTCTCTGGAACAGGAAGTAGACACTGGTGTGCTCTCACCAATCATACCTGTAGTTATGAAGAAGCTGCCCAAGAGCTACAGCCAACCTCACATGCACAAATAATTCTATAGTCTGCTGAGCTATGTTGGAGAGGTGACCAGCTGAAAGATGAGTTAAAAAAAGTTAACCTCCAATCACATATATGACCCAAATCAATTCTAGCCTATACTCTCACTGGGTTCAGAGATAACAGTGCCCTGATTTCACCAAAATTTAAAGAAATCCATCTTCACTGCCTTCTGTCCCCTCCAGAGTATCATCCAGAGTGTGCATAAATATGTAGGAAAGTGAGCTGACAATGCTCTTTGCTTTGTGATTGTGTGCTATTTTAAAACAAAGTAGGCACAGAAGCCTGCTTAATCCTTCTACATAGGGAGCCTTCTATATAACTCAAACTCCCTCCTCATTGCCCAGACATGATAGAGAAATTTCAGAGTTAGAAATAGCAACAGCTGCAACATCTGATTGCTCCCAAATTAGGGAGAAGCTGGGAGGAGAGGGGAACACATCACCGACCTGAATGACGCAGATCTCGTTGGGCTGAACAAGCATCTTGCCAAACTCGGTGTAAATGAGAAGTTTCCCTTTCTGGGGAACTAACATAAAAGACAAGGCGGCAGTGAGTAACTCTTTTCATGTAAGAACCGCTTCATGAAGAGTGAGAGGCTTAAGGGCGGCATTTGCTTTTTCATTCCAAATGAAAAGTGCTTCATTGAGTTTTTTGGGGGAAAATGTCAGAATTGACAACTTAAGTTGGCTATTTCTAGAAAAGCATGAATGAAGAAATTGACTCTGCTTTTTTCTTGTTTTTGGTTGCCAGATAAGGAGCTTGTATTTGCACAGTTCTGTGGCTTGACCAGAAAGGGCACCAGAAATAGGGTGGAAAAAGACCCATCTCTGATAGTTCCAGTAGGAAGCTGGCATTTGCATGTCTAAGGTTTACATCAAAATGTTCATTCCAAAATATCAGTATTAAGATCTTCAAAAAAGAATCAGGAAAAAAAAAAGAATCCGGAGACCAGAGAAATCCCTACTAGACTTTCCATCTGGATGGTTTCATGAAAATTTGCATTTATACAAATTTGCAGATATCAATGACAGATAATCTTTATTTGGGTAAGTTTGAAGGCAAATAGAGTTATCTTAATAAGTTAACCACATGTTGATTTTACCCTGTATTTCTTTTAAGTTTCCCAGAGCTAGCATATCAGAAAGGCCCAGAAGAAATGAGTAAAGACAGGGAGACCAGGAAATAGGGTAGGGGCTTGAAGGTACAAGGAATCTTTTCCAGACCACCAATTGCCTTTACACCTCAGTCTGTAGACTACATTAAATAAGACAGATTGAAAGGACAGTAGTATGTATACAATTAATAAGCAGCTTATAACTAGGGATCAATTACCAATGAAAGGGTCTGAAGTCTTTAAAACTCACCAATCAAGAGGTCTCCATCTGAATTGTAAAAACATCTGAAACATATAGAATAATTCCTATGATTTTCTATTTTAACAATGTCCAGACAAATTAATTCACTGCACAAATTATTGCTCAGTAGATAGGCTGTGCCAGGCTTAGTTCCAGGCATAAAATGATGAGCAAAATGACCTCATCTCTGCCTTCATGGAGCCTTAGAGTCTAGTAGGAAGTCAGACTGCAATCCAACAATTACACAACCGTCTCATAAACTGTAATGGCTCCATGAAAGTCAAGTTCAGGGGACTGAAAGAATAATGGACCTGATCTAGTCTGATGCGGCAGCCAAAGTTTTCCTGAAGAGGGGATGTTTGACTTGAGATCTGAAGAAATCATCTAGGCAGGGACTTGGGGATGGGAGTGATGTAGGAGAACATCCCAGGCAGAAGGCTGCTCTGGGGCAGGAGGGTGGATGGAAAGCAAAAGGAACTGAAGGAAGGCTAATGTATTTAACAGCTCAAGTAGAGAGAGAGGAGGTGCCTCATATCACATTGAACATCTCTAGTGTCTTGTCATAGGGCCATGATCTTGGGCCTGATTCATGGCTCAGAGAAGTTAAATGACTTGTCCAAGGTCGCTCAGCCAGGAAGAAAGGACTGGGCTTTGAACACAGTGGTCTGGTTCCAGAGGTAGTGGGCAAAACTGTTATGATACTCTGCTTCCCAAAGAAATAAGAAAAATACCTTTTATATATAAATTTTTCTTATTGAAAAAAAATCTAACATGTAAGCTCTCCTATTCAGGATCTTTAAGCTTACACAGTTATTAGTCTGCCAGTCTGAACTGCCACCAACAGGTAGTCCTAATGGCTGCTCAGGTAGTATGACTTTGGACTCAAGAACAGCCCTGGGGAACCTTAGAAGTTAAGGATATTCTGACTCAAACCTGGTTAAAGTCTAAACGCTTCTTGGACTCCTCCAGCTTTCAGTGCCCCATTATTCCTTTTCTGCTTGCATTGTTATGTGACATTCTTGCTTCCCAGGTGGTGCTAGTGGTACAGAACCCACCACCCCACAGCCCAACCCCCTGCCAGTGAAAGAGATAGACACAGTTTCGATCCCTGGGTTGGGAAGATCCCCTGGAGGAGGAAATGGCAATCCACTGCAGTATTCTTGTCTGGAAGAATCCCATGGACAGAGGAGCCTGGCGGGCTGCAGTCCATGGAGTTGCAAAGAGTCGGACACGAATGAAGCAACTTAGCACACACTCACAGGACATTCTTCTTTATGTCACAGGAATCAGTCAAGATAGAAATGCTCATTTATTGTCATTATTATTAAATGTATATTAAGATTGCTCTGGGGTTAAAAGAAAAAAGCAGTAACAAAAACAACCACCCAGCCTTCACCCTCTGGGCAGCAGCTTTTAGGGAAAGGGGCTGACCTGCTGTAGGTCTGAGCCACTTACCTATTCTCCATGGAGGTGTTACAGAGGAAAATGTGGATAGCAAGCCCGTTGTTAGATCTGATGTCTCCAGCTCCACACAAGGTGTGCAGGCCCTGGGAGAGACTCACACAAGAGGGAAAGGTGAATGCAGCTAGCCCTCCCCCAGGTCCCTGAGAATCACAGGTAAGTTCTACTAGGGTCTTCCCTTTGGAACCAGACTGCCTACGGGGAGCCTGGAATTGACTGACTTATGTTTTGTAGATGTCGGCCCACCCTCATTGCTAGGCATGGCCCTAGATCTGGATTGTCTTAATGGCTCCATCAGAATTGACCTTAGAGAACATCAATTCATTACTTGACGTTTTATCAGTATAGTGCTTAAAAGATCACCCTTAAGTAGAGTTTCCTTTGGAGGTAAAATCGGGCATCTAGGAAGCTTGGGAAGGAAGGTTGCAGCATTAGGGCCCAGTGAATGATCCTCAGATAACACGTCACTACGTGGGCAGCTGTCTGCTTACAAATAGGGTCAGCCCTAATCTTTCCAGAACAGGGTAGAGGAAAGTATTCTGACCAACTGTAATCCTCTCTGCTAATAACCCACAGTCCCAAAGACCTTAACACACGGGCTTTTCTGAAAGGAGGGAGCTCTGCTCTCCAGGTATCCGTAATTCACCCAGGGTGAGGGATTTCTTTTGGTATTTTAACTCATTTTGCAAGTTTGGGGCCTATTTAGATGAACCTTGCACATGGCTTGGAGCATTTAATATGGATAAAGAATTTAATAGGATACAAACAGTTTGGCCTAAGGCTGGGTACTTGGACTCTTCAATCCGTAATTCACCCAGGGTGAGGGATTTCTTTTGGTATTTTAACTCATTTTGCAAGTTTGGGGCCTATTTAGATGAGCCTTGCACATGGCTTGGAGCATTTAATATAGATAAAGAATTTAATAGGATACAAACAGTTTGGCCTAAGGCTGGGTACTTGGACTCTTCCCTAAGTAAGCCATGGACTGAAGTTGGTCTGCAGAACCCTCCCCCGGCTTCTTTGAGCCCCACCTCCTTATAGCTCCTGGCCTTTCCCCTACATATGCTTTCTCTGAGCAGAGATGTTACAGTACTCCCAGGACCTGTAACTACCAATCAGAGCTTCTAATCATCACCGTGCTAACCAAAGTTGCCACCCTGAGTTGATGCTATTCTAACCGAGGGATCCATTTTGGAGAGTTCATGACCTTGGATGAGAAAAAAAAAAAAATGATATATGTATTTCTCTAACTTCTGACTGAAATTTATCATTTCCTTGAATTAATGTGAATGAATGTAAGCAACAAACCCTAGTGGTTTTAGAAGTGGCTGTAACAGTATAGTTCTTTCAGATATCTCAAAATATCATTTATGCACATACATTTAATAACCATAGTTATTAGATCTTTTTATAGATCTTGTGATTTAGTGCTTTAAAAAGGCAGCATATATATTACTCTAAAGCAAGCCAAATTTGTTATTTGAATATTTTTATCATTGTATTTTAATATAATTGGCTACTTTGTAATTTTATGTAATTTATTTTATGCATTTAAAAACACAGGCTTCCAGACTATCAAAGGAGTCCCTGGAACAAAAAGGCTTAGAAC
This sequence comes from Oreotragus oreotragus, assembly GCA_006410675.1. Taxonomy (NCBI): domain Eukaryota; kingdom Metazoa; phylum Chordata; class Mammalia; order Artiodactyla; family Bovidae; genus Oreotragus; species Oreotragus oreotragus. Next base: position 99,127 of record SJYX01020864.1, read on the forward strand.
CCCTGTTCTAGCCAAGAACAAAGAAACCTGAAGTCAGTAAATGCTCAATTTCTGCCGGCTGTTTGGAGATGTTGTAAACAGCTCACGAGTGCCCTTTGGTGTCAGGGGCCATGTGGTGCTGGTAAGTAAGACATCCCTTGGCCAGCCTGGAAGGCAGAGGCAGGTGGTGCTCTCTCTGCTGCCCGCCTCCAAGGCTGCTTCTGCTTGGCATCCAGCCTGAAAGCAGCTGTTTCGCCCACCGTGGGAGAGAAGAGAGTGGTGGGCAGGCCTGGATAGTACTGACTTACATTCACGAAGTCCACTTTCTTCTGAGAGGCTTTTGGAATCTCAAATGGTTTCCATCGCAGCTGGGAAAACACACACACACACACACAGGAAAGTTATTTCAAAAGAGGAAACCGTAGACTTTCTAAATAAATCACACAAAAAGGATAGCTGCTCCCTCTGTGAGGCTCTGACGAGTTGTGCATTTGCTATTTTCAATTTAATAATTATCCATCATTTCCTTAAAGGGGCTCAGTTGGGTTCTGTGTGGGTATGCAGGGTGGGCGTGCGTGTGTGTGAGAGTGTGTGTGTGAGAGAGAATGTTTAACCTATATGTATACATACTGTCTTCATTCCTTAGCATTTTAAATTACAAAAATATTAAAAAAATCATTGCTTCCCATTTCAGAAGCCATTTCTTTTAACATTTCGCTCAGGCACATCAGTGAGTTTTGACTGATGCTGCTCTTTGTGCTATTTATAATCAGCTCCCTTTCCTGGCGTGGCAGCCTCACTATGTGGGCTCCTGACACAGCAGGGGAAGGTTCTAGTTCTTACTTCCAGCCCTTGGAGTTTTGAATTATTTCTTTGAGAGAAAGAAAAATTGAGATTGCCTTTAGTAAGTGCAGTACTGGGTTCAGTTTCTTCACCAAACCCTGTGCTTGTTTCCAGGCTGCCTGACAGTTCAGTTTAAATCACAACAACCTTTAATTTAATAATGAAATGACCTAAGCAAGTGGGAAATAAAATCAGCAGGTCTGAGCTCTACTAGAAGTATCAGCCCAGCACTTGTTAATCAACTTGGCAGCAGGCCTGACCCAGGCAGGTTGGCACTTGATAGCCCCAGCAGCCTCAGGACATCTCAGGGAGAGACCTGCACCCCAAGGGCTGGCTCCACTGGCTGCAGTGCCTGGTCAAGGCAAGCCAGGCTGGGCCACCAGGAGGTCATGGGGTTCAGCTCATTGAGTTATTTCCAGAGAGGCAGCCAGATGGGGGAGGAAACAGCAAGTGGAAAAGGCGGCTCTGGGATGATCCTGCCTCTCTGATCCACACAGTCAGACAGCAGCTTTTATTTCTTAAAGGCAAAGCAGGATTGTCACATTCTGCTGCTTCTAGGACTACCTTAAAAGAATGTTAGATGTTGATTTGAAAAACATTGAAATCATGCTTCAGAAAGAAGGAAAAGGCTTAATTCCACTAAAGATGATATTTCATGGAGGAGGTGCGGGACCTGAGAGCAAGAATCTAGGAAAGGGTTTCTCCTCTCAGGCACTACTGGCATTTTGTGTCAGATAATTCTTTGTTGTGGGGGCTATCCTGTGCACTGTAGGATGTCTACCAGCATCCTCTGCTCACTGGATGCCAATAGCATTCCCCCAGTTGTAACAGCCCCAAATGTCTCCAGACATCTTCAGATGTCACTGGGGGCCAAAGTTTCCCTGGTTGAGCACCATGGACATAGGAGGCTATTCCCCTGACATCAACCAGGGCCAAAGCTAAGCGCTGCTGGCTTCTGGAGGGAGCTTTTGGTCTACCACGAACCGTTATGTGCCGCTCCCTCTTCAGTAGCAGCATGGAGTTTGTACCCCAGGAAGACTGTCTGGAAGATCGTACAATCTAGAATCCTGACTCTAAGAAAAGTCACCATTCTAGACTTCCCAATGGGAAGGATTTACTATGCTAGGCATTTCACAAACAATAATAAAGACCCCAAGGCGGTTCTGATAAACCCAAAACCCAGAAGAAGAAGCCAGTTTTGGGTCTTCTTCAGGCAAGAGTTTTGGTGCAATATCATGTTGAATGTGGGGAGGCAAATTTGAGGAGAGGACAAACAGGAAGAAGCCCTCGGGTAGAGTGGAAGCATCTGCTAAACGCAGATGTTCAGACTAACCGCATGCTGTGGAGCAGAAACTCTGATCCAAGGGCAGCCCAAGGGCACTGTGCACGGGCTGACCCAGGAGACTCGGGTTCTGCTGCTCCCTCTGTTCCTACTTATTCTGTGACCTCTGAAAAGCCATTCCATTCTCATTAACTAACATAAGTCTGTAAGTTTTTAACAGCTTATTTTATTCATGCTACGTATCATTGCTAAGAGCTCCCCTCATGGAATGCAGTTATTAACATTTCAAAGATGATGAAATCCACTGAAGCATCCAATACAATATCTTGACTATCGCGGATATTAATATATTTGTACTGAGTGATAGAATGAATAAGTAAATATAAGACACTGAGAACATTGCTAATATCTCAAAGAACAAGACTAAAGCAAATTTGTGAGACTTTTGGAAGTCCAATAATACTCAGGCAATAGCTAGTAAATTGAAAATTGTTTAAAAGTCCTAAGATTGTTTCTAAAATAAAAGTCAATTCTTTATACATGTGAAACCCCACAGTTTTTCTATATCCTTTCTGATTTTCTGTTCAGTTTTTCTATCAACTCTTGAGAGAGAAGTGTTGATGTTTCCCACTGCTGCTGCTGCTAAGTCACTTCAGTCGTGTCCGACTCTGTGCGACCCCATAGACGGCAGCCCATGAGGCTCCCCCGTCCCTGGGATTCTCCAGGCAAGAACACTGGAGTGGGTTGCCATTTCCTTCTCCAATGCATGAAAGTGAAAAGTGAAAGTGAAGTCGCTCAGTCGTGTCCAACTCTTAGCAACCCCATGGACTGAGGCCCACCAGGCTCCTCCATCCATGGGATTTGCCAGGCAAGAGTACTGGAGTGGGGTGCCATTGCCTTCTCCGATAACTGTGGATTTAATCTATTTTTCCTTTTACTACTGCTATCAATACTTTACATATTTTGCAACTGTGTTCTGCAAATTCTACTGAAAATAAAGTTTTGCTTAGTTTAAGTGAGGTGGTCAAAAATAACTTGAAAAGCATCTTCAACAGAGACTAAAGTTAGAAGTAAAAATTCTTTCAGTTTATCAAAGGAGAAAGAGAATCTGTGGTAACATTTAATGATAAAGATTTGAAGTTTGTGCTCAGGGATGTAAATCAAACTAGAGAATTGGACTCAGTATTTCTAAAGTCAGAAGATTGGGAGCATGATCTGAGTATCACCTCCCACAGCTGGTTTCTTTGCTTCACTGAGAGTCCCTCCAAAGTTGCGCTGGACTCAACTAAATTGTATGAGTTGGATATTCTCAACAACATTGGTGGATTAGAGGTAAACATATCGTTAGAAGTTGCTAATATCTATCTAAGAATTTGGAAGTAACTCTTAGATGCAGTTGTGATCACAATGGACAAACAATTGTTAGCAACAGCTATGGCTAGGCGAGGCTCAGGGTAATTCACTACAGAAGTTGCGCTGGACTCAACTAAATTGTATGAGTTGGATATTCTCAACAACATTGGTGGATTAGAGGTAAGCATATTGTTAGAAGTTGCTAATATCTATCTAAGAATTTGGAAGTAACTCTTAGATGCAGTTGTGATCACAATGGACAAACAATTGTTAGCAACAGCTATGGCTAGGCGAGGCTCAGGGTAATTCACTACAGACAGTTTCAGCCCAGACTAGGAAAGATGGAGGAGGGAGATAAAATAAAATAGTGGCTCATTAAATTCTTTGGAAAACCTAGAATTTGAGGGAAATGGCAGCATAATTTATGTGGTGAGAAATCAGGCTTTGGGTGACTCATTGGAGTTCTTAGAGGTAATAAGATCATGGGTAAAGAGGATTCAAATCACTCAGATCACCTTGTTTATACTTCTTTTTTTAAAATTAATTGTTTAGACTTTTAAAAGTCTTTTATTAGAAGACAAAAAAGATGAGCTAGCATCATATTTAGATGACATTTTTTCATGGACAGAAACCTGGATACTTGACCTTGCCCTTAAAGCTAAGGGCTTTATATCCCTTACTCAGCACCCAGCATAGAGTAAGCAACATAGTAGTCACTCAACAAATAGTTGTTAGATGACATTTAATTCTCACAACAATCTTCTAGGGCTCCATTATTATTATCCCTATTTTATAGCAACAAAACTAATGGTTCAGAGCAGTTAAATTTTCTTTACTAAAAACTGATGCTAACAATCTCTCAGCCTCCTTTAGTAATCTAAACCCTGAGCCCTTTAATCTCAGCCTGTCTTTTTCTACTTCCAAAACCATTCATGATCTCCATGGCCCCTGAATTCCGGTTTTGGCTCCTTTTAATGGCCTTGCACTTGGTCTTCTGATCTGGGCCCTTATCTACTGCTCCTTCAGGGCTGAGTTGCCTTGGCCTAGTCTAACTCCTGGGACCCAAATCCTGCTAAGGTCCTTCAAGGTCAGCTGCTGCTGCTGCTGCTGCTGCTAAGTCACTTCAGTCGTGTCCGACTCTGTGCGACCCCATAGACAGCAGCCCACCAGGCTCCCCCGTCCCTGGGATTCTCCAGGTAAGAACACTGGAGTGGGTTGCCATTTCCTTCTCCAATGCATGAAAGTGAAAAGTGAAAGTGAAGTCGCTCAGTTGTGTCCAACTCTTAGCGGCCCCATGGACTGCAGCCCACCAGGCTCCTCCGTCCATGGGATTTTCCAGGCAAGAGTACTGGAGTGGGGTGCCATTGCCTTCTCCGTCAAGGTCAGTATTCCTGTCCAATCCTTATATATTCACTTATTCAAATGATTTATTGTCGCTCTCCACATGCCAGGTTTTATGCTAGGTACCAGAGGTGAACATGAGAGTCTCTGCCCTCGGGCAAAGAGAAGACTCTGCAGTATGGGCACGTTATGATAGAAAAACAAGGAAATGGGTAACTGGAAATGACTTTGGAAGAGAAATATAAACAGGAATATTCCCTCAGGAATAATTCCTGGTGTAGGGTATTTAACATTCTTACACATGAACAATAAAAGACACACACAATAGAATAATCTGGTTTGCAGATATCTCCAACATCTTTTCCAAGGAATTAAGTGCAAGTTGATGGAGATGTACTGTAAAAAGTGCCAGCATGCTGTCTAAAAGAGTTGAACAGGGCAATGTGCACTGCAGTGTTGGCAAACATCAGTGAATGCATTTAGAGAAATGCAATCTAGTCTATTTATAGGAGGATGGGATTGGAGCTATCAGGGAGCTTCTTCAACAAATACTTGTGATTCTACTGTCTGGAAGAAGGCATATGTTGGGTACTGCAGGTTGTAAGAAAATGAGGGAGACATAGCTCCTACTCTCAAATACTCTGAGAAAAATATTGGAAGAGTTCAGTGAAGAAAGTAGTATTTAAGATGAAAGTGAAAGTGAAAGTCGCTCAGCTGTGTCCAACTCTTTGTGACCCCATGGACTATACCGTCCATGGAATTCTCCAGGCCAGAAAACTGGAGTGGGTAGCCATTCCCTTCTCCAGGGGATCTTCCCAACCCAGGGATTGAACCCAGGTCTCCTGCATTGCAGGCAGGTTCTTTACCAGCTGCACCACAAGGGAGTTTTAAATTATGGGTGAGATTTGGATGGGTGGATACTTGCGAGGGAAGTAGAGAAAATTCTAGGTAGATGAAAGAGCATAATGCACCCAGGCAGGAAAATTTAGACTATTGTCCTAGGTCGGTGACGGTTCCAGGCTGGCTGATGGGTAGAGGACATGGAAGAGTGAAAGGTACAATAGTGAACCACCTGTCTTGGGAGTCTGCATTTGATTGGCTGGGCAGTGAGAGAGAGGTAACAGCAGGATTTAAAGATTTCTGAGTAATAATTTAGTAAGCTGAGTCTGGCAGTAAGGTGTAGGAAAGGGTGGGATGGGAAGACACATGGATCAGTTAGGAGGCCCTTATAACAGTCAGGTAAGAGGAAGTGAAGTCCAAATCAGGTGCTGTTAAGACAAGAAAGGAGAGTATAGGTTCCAAAGACATCTTGAGAGCAAATTCTACAGCAATGTTTCTTAAAGTGTGGTCTAGAGCCAATCTGCATGGAAATCATCTGGAGAGAATCCTATGTATCATCCCAGACCTACTGAATTAGAATCTCTGGGGTGGGGGAGTCTGGGGAATCTACGTCTTCAACAAGTCACCTTGGTAACTTTTATGTAGATGGGAATCATCATCTTATAGGCATGGCATATAACTCAATGTAAAGGGAGAAAGAAATTTTCATGATGACTCCAAGGACTGGCTGGGCAGTGGGTGGTGGTGGGGTTAATTGCAGGTTGAGTGTGAAAGAGCGGTTGTGTCATTAACAGATCTAGAAAGCCTGAGAGAAAGGAAAGTCTGGCTGGGACTACGATGTCTTCAGTATGGATCCTGTTGAGGTGAGACATACTCATGGCAATGTCCCATATGGGGTTTGGAGTTGGGGGAGAGATTTGTAAAACATGTTGTAAAGAGGTAATAGATAATGTCATGGGAATGAATGATGTTTGTTAGATTTTAAAAAGTAAAATGTGGGAGATGTGGAAGATAGTGAGAGGAAGATGAAGTAGATCATAGCGTGTGAATGAGGTTCCACAGTGAAGGCAGAATGGCTTCCAAATATGACTGTTGGGACGGACTTCCTGAAATATGGCCTGCAAGTTACACCAAGTTTGGGGCTGGAATTAGTTGGGTGAAGTTAGATTTCTGCCAGCAGAGATGTATATTTGTGGGGAATTTGGGGGACAGGTGGGAAATGAAGTGGGCTAGAAAAACCTTCTGCTGCTCAAGGAATTCCTCTTCTTAGTTCACCAAAGCTGAGTATTTCTTATCAACAGCAAGTAACCATTTGCCTCTAAGGCAAAGAGAGTCCAATAAAAAGTGGGAATCACTCACTGATAATTGGAAAGAAAATGGAGGAAGCAGAGGGAGAATTGGGTTGAACTGTCTTCTCCTCAAAATTCCTATGTGTGAGTCCAAACCCCTACTACCTTAGAAAATAACCACATTTGGAGATAGGGTCTTTACGGAAGTGATTAAGTTAAAATGAGGTGGTTGGGGTGGCCCCTGACCAACCTACTGTGTCCTTATAAGAAGAGGAAGTTCAAACGTTCAGAAGGAAGACGTTCAGAAGGAAGATGACATGAAGACAGAGGGAGAAGGTAGCCAACTACAAGTCAATCGAGAGGCCTCAGAAGAAACCCAGCTGCCGACACCTTGATCTCAGACAGCTTGCCTCCATGGCTGTGAGAAAACAAATCTTTACTGGTTAAGCCACCCAGTCGGTGGTACTTTATAAAGGCAGCCCTAGCAAAAGAATAAAGAGGGGAGGGGCCGATGTGGGCGATAAGAAGGAAAAGAAGAAAGACAAGAAGGAAGAGGAAAGGAGCAGCAGGAGAGGAGGTACTTCTCTCTGTCCCAAGAGGGTGATGGAGACAAGGCAGAGACAAGCAAGTATTTCAGGACATTGGAGATGGCCTGTTTGCAGGTTTACGTGACGTCATAGAACACAGGAAAGGACAGAGATCCAGGAAGAAAAGGGGCAAGTCAACTACTCCAGGTTTGGGGCTATTGAGGAGAAAAGGATTGTGTTTAGCCATGGATGATTTATAATAATAAAAATGGAAACAATCTAAATACCTGAAAATAAGCAATTGTCTCGTAAACATGTACTGGGTAATTACGCCACATGAAAAACCATCTACACTCAAAGTGTAGATGGGGCAAAGACATGGGGCAAAGCATAAAATATGATGTTTCCATTAAAAAACAGAATGTAAAATTGTATTTGAGCATGACTGTGTGTGTGTGCTAAGTCACTAAGTCCTGTCCGACTATGTGCCCCTATGGACTGTAGCCCGCCAGGCTCCTCTGTCCGTGGGATTTTCCAGGCAAGAATACTGGAGTGGGTTGCCATGCTCTCCTCCAGGGGATCTTCCTAACCCAGAAACTGAACCTGTGTCCCTGCATTGCAGGCAGACCCTTTACCACTGAGCCACCAGGGAAGCCCTTCTGTGCTCTACAGTGTGGCCTTATTATTTACGTATTTTATATATAGTAATTTGTATTTGTTAATCTCAAATTCCTTCCTTATTCCCCACCCTGCTTGTTTTCTAAGTCTGTGAGTCTGTTTTTTGGCCGTGATGCATGTTTTCCAGGATCTTAGTTCCTCGACCAGGGATCAAATCTGAACCTTGGCAGTGAAAGCATGGAGTCCTAGCCACTGGACCACCAGAGAATTCCCTGTTTCTGTTTTGTAAATAAGTTCATGTGTATTACAGTTGAGATTACACATTTAATTAGTATAATAATCTCTACTAAGTGAAGTTAGACAGAGAAAGACGACATCATATACTTTTTAAAAAACATCATTAATTTAAAAGTATTCATAGCCTCTTTTATGTCCCTTACTTGCTCCCTACAGAAAATTCTGTTTTGCTCATCCCCACTCCCTCAATCCTTGAACTTCAGTCTCACCATGTAAATCAAAGTTTTGTGTGTCTGTGCTCATGCATGTGCTGTGAAAAGTGGATGAGGACCTACTCTCTGACATTTTCTAGTGGCACAAGGTAGGGAGAGGCAGAGGCAAGCCAGGTACTTGTGGTCCAGGCCTGAGTTGCTTGGGAAAGATAAGAGCTCGGGAAAGTGGTGTGAGAGGGTTGGAGTCCAGGGAAAATTGGGGAAAGAGGATTTTAAAAAGTGTTGCTGTGGGTCATACACTGGACGCTCTTTAGTGTTTTCAGGAGAAGCAAATGAAGATTATTTTTTATTACTTTTGGTCTCTGGCTGCATGAGATCCCAGATCCTATTTATTTACATACATGTGCAAAGAAGAAGACTGGAAAGAAAGAAACCAAAACATTGGAAGTAGTTAACTCTGCATTGGTACGATTATTAGGCACTGACACTTTTATGTAAGTTTTGAATAGAACATGACTTAATAGTGAGGAGCAATTATTGTTTAAAGAAAGTACGCATATGAATACTTTCAATAGAGTGATCTGGGCAGGTTGTATTGCAAAGGGTTAGGAGTGAATAGAGGTGATAAAGTGGGCTTAGATTACTTTCTCAAAGAGTCACCATGAATAGGAATGACAGGCAAAAGCTTAAAGAGGCAGGAAATCCAAGACGTTTTTGGTGGGAGGAGGTTTTTAGAATAGTGAAACCTAAAGAATGACAAATTAGACATCAAACACTCTGTAAGGATGTATTGTTTTGAAACAGTTATGATAATTTGTGTGTCCTGGAGGCAGAGGGAGTTTTATGACGGGATCTTTTACTAGCTTTGAAGTATTTCTCATTTGGTCCAAAAAATCCTGGTTGAGATCTAATAGGTAACTTCCTCAGCTGAGGCTTAACTGGGTCAGTTGTCTGATTTTCCAACAGTCAAGACATTAGGGCTAGGGCTATAGTGATAACAAAGATAAACTTTAAAGGACTCTGACTGGTAAAGAGGAATGCTGATTCAGGAATGCTAGTTGAAATCTGTAAACTCACAGTTAAATTGGATGTATATTTGTTTGTTAAATTCTGGGATTCCAGAAGTTAGAGGAAGGTGCATGATGCACAAAATTAGGTATATTTCTCATGTGAGATATTAATGGTTTGGACTTATATCCACAGCTGAATCTAAATATAGTCAAAGTTTGCATTAATTCTTAGGTGATTAATTAAATATACACTAAAAGAAAATGAAGGCTTGGAGGACATCATTTCCAGTCTTCCTGGGAGGAAATCACAGATGATGGTGATGATAGCTTATCCCAAAATGCTCCATTGGAGGGAACATTAAGTAACTGTCATGTCTTCAAATACTCAGAGATGACTAATACAGGGAGTTGGTGAAGCTGATGAAGCATTGGATTGGGTCTGTGACAGGTGAAGACATACCTATTGTACAGGTTTCAGCTGAGAAGACTGTCAGGTGGATACCTAAAAATAATTTTCTCAGACTTTCTCGGTGAGAGTCTGGAGTACATATTTGGAAGAGGTTGTGGGGGGTAGGGGGAGTGATGAATGCAGATTGGTGTGGTTAATTAATGAAGCATAAAATTGGAAAGAGATATTAACTTGTCAAGAAGGTGTAAACAAAAAGACAAAAGGAAAAATTTTTCAAGAACAGCCAGGGTGTGTATCAGGACAGGGGGAAACAGGGTGGCAGGTGTAGATTACAGCGTCTGAGGAGGATAAACCACCACGTTGATGGAACTGGTGTCCAACCCGAAGTATGATTGAGTTCTGGGGCACATCTGTCTCCATTTGTGTGAGCACAGGGTCAAAAATCAGCAGGAGAAATATTGGAGAAGAAATGCATTTGGAGAAATGCACTATGGAGAAAGTGTTTGAAGGAATTCAGAACAGGAGGAAGGTAACAAGTTCGAGGAGAAATGCAAAGCAAGGAAATGGGGAAGGGGAGGAAGAAACAAGTGTGTATTGAGGAGCTACTAGAAACAAGCAGAAACTTTCGATGCATCTATTTGGATGCCTCTGGATTAACTCAGGCTTTCAAATGCAGTTTCCTCATTAGCAGATACTGGGGAAGGCAATGGCACCCCACCCCAGTACTCTTGCCTGGAAAATCCAATGGACGGAGGAGCCTGGGGGGCTGCAGTCCATGGGGTCGCTAGCAGTCGGACAGACTGAGCGACTTCACTTTCACTTTTCTCTTTCATGCATTGGAGAAGGAAATGGCNAAAACATAATGGAAAAGAATATGAAAAAGATTCTATATAAATAAATCACTTTGCTGTACAATAGAAACTAACACATTATAAATCAACTGTATTTCAATTAAATTTTTAAAACTGCAGTTTCCTCAAACTTCTCTCTCAGAATGTGTGTGTGCCAACTACTTATGCAATAATGAATTAACATGCACAACTGATGTACTAGACTCTCACCTATGGTGGGAGACTTCCATTTTCTACTTTGCTAATTTCTATAACATTTAAGTTTTCATAAATATATATTACTCTTATAATAAGACAAAATCAGAAAAATTCTATCAGAATGAGGTTAGCTTCCATAAAAAAGCCACTTGTACCCCCAAATAATCATTATGAAGGGTTGCATTCATGTCAAATAAAATGTATCATTGTAGTCATAGAGATAAAAGTATGATATAATAAAAGGATATTACTGAGCATATTACACATCACACTCACATTTTCCTTAAAGGTTAGTTTTAAAACTTCACCCTCCACCCCCTAAAAATGACATAAGTGTGGCTCCACTGTTGCCCACACAGCCACATCTAAGATGATGTACATAGATTATCAAGTCTTAGATAACTGTGTGAACGATATTAGCAGCAGGCACAGTGGAACTCCCCTCTTCACCCCATATACCAGGCTGATAGTTATCTTAAGGGTCCCATGATTTAATTCCCAAATATCTGCCTACGGATTTTGCCTGCAATCCTTCTTTTAATTAATGCTCAATGGTTTTCAAATTTAGCTCAATGGTTCTCAAATTTAATGTACATAAGAATTACCATACAGAGTAGCACACACAAAACCACAAATCTTATACTTTATGGGGAGTTAAGGGATTTTTCAGATGATTTGGTTTGAACTTGTTTAACTTGCTGATTTAACAGCCACCTTTTTCCTTTGTATAATTTGAGATTTAGCTCCACTTGAGAGAACTATCAGAAACTTAACTGGGGATTCTCTTTGCTGAATAAGAAAAGAATTAGAAAGCTTACTGTGATTCAATTACCTTCTCAACTTTCCAAAACAAATATCCAATAAATGCTTAATTTCTGTCCTGACCATGAATCCTTTAGTAGTATAGGTATTCATCCTTTGTTTTTATTTTTTTCTAATATAATGGAGTCCTGTTATTAAGCCATTGGGTCTATTTATTAATCTAAAACAAATGAGTATGAGCATTGTAACTCTAAAGGAGAAATTGGAGAATCTGAGATATAACCCGTTGAGGAATCAAGCAGATTCTCAGAGAATGAACAGTGACTTGACTGCTCAAATATAGCGGGTTAAGTAGAAGGCCAGGGAGGCAAACCTAGGTCTGTTTTCCTTTCTGCCTTATCCTTTTGTTATTGGTGACATGTACCTAAACTCAGGAGCAAAGAGAATACACTCGGGTGCTCAGAAGGTTAAAAAAAAAAAAAAAAAAGCTCAGTCTTTTATAGCCCTGGGTGTCTCTCGTTACTGAAAGCACAGTACATAAATGATATGCAGAGGGAAAGCCCATTTGTCACTAGATCAAAAGAAGGAAACTTTCAGGCAAGGAATGGAGGTNAAAAAAAAAAAAAAAAAAGAGCTCAGTCTTTTATAGCCCTGGGTGTCTCTCGTTACTGAAAGCACAGTACATAAATGATATGCAGAGGGAAAGCCCATTTGTCACTAGATCAAAAGAAGGAAACTTTCAGGCAAGGAATGGAGGTTTGCAGGTGACGGTTTAGGTGAAAATCAACCAGTCTACAGATGTGTAGATGTATTTTCACCAACCTATATAATTTCCATTCATTCACTGGGCACTCCTGTAGCTAGAAAAATGAAAGCTTATACACATACACGTGCACAGGCATGGCCAATCACTTCCAAAATTCCTACCCAAGTCTGGGCAAAGGAACAGATACACTGTAGCACTTATTTTAAAAATCTAATTTCTCAAAGACCCAGGTTAGGCTTAAATGTTTATATTTACGGCTTTGGATACGTGCTGCTCTCCAACTCATAGGACCAGGTTACCTGGTTAGGATCAGGATCAACTTCATCCCAGCTGTGAGCGATGTGGCCTTGGTCAATGAATTCAAAAGGCTTGTGAGAAACTGAAGGGAGAATCCTATACAGCCAGCTGTGGGGAGGAAACAAGGACACACAAAACTTAGGGTGATGTTATGGGTGATGCCCAGACTGTCTCAGGAAGTACCATCAAGAAGACACTTAAGTCCACAACGATCTGTGGGCTTTAATGTGAGATGCAATGACACAGCATCACTTCTTAATAGCCACTGTTGCCCATAGCCCTGCCTCTTCTCACCTTTCAACTCTACCCATCATATGGAGAGTTGGAGGCTCTACCCTCGGTTGTTTCCACGCTGGCAAAGAAAGAACTGTCTTTCCCAATGACAACTATAAAGGAAGGGAAAGTACCTTGAGGGATATCTGTGCAGGCAGACCCACAGGAAAACATTAGCTTATACATGTCATTGGATCCTAATCTTTGCTCTGGCTCTAGTTAAGGGAAGAAAATGAAGCCCACACAGTTTGAGACAATACAGGTGGTTTCTTTGTCATTCTTGAAATATTAACCAATTTTCTTACTTAAAATTGTAAAATTAATTCATGCCAGTGCTAAAAATAATTCAAGCAATTAAAAAAGTTCCAAAAGGTAAAAGACTTTCTCCTCTAATTTCTCCAGCACCAGTTCTCAGAGGCATTAGAATTGTTTAACAATTTTCTTGTATATTCTTTCAGATGTTTCCAATGCATAATAAGCAAAACTGCCAAATTGCTGTACCATTTTAGTCTCACAACAATAATGTATGAAAGTGGCTGATTACCCACATCTTTACAAATATGCAGTATTATGAATAATTTTGACCTTAGGTGAAAAGTACTATCTAATTTTTATTTTAAATTACTTTTATTTATGAGTAAGATTGAGAATCTATATGTTTATGGGCCCCTTGTAATTTTTCTGTGAATTACTTGCCCAAGTTATTTACTGTTTTTCTATTGGGTTGTCTTTTTTATGCTAATTTGTAAGAGATTTAGGAAATTAACACAACTGTACTCTAAAATTATAAAACTATCCATATTTTCCTATAGCACATTTGTAGCTTTGTTTCAAGCTTCTCTGATGACTCAGAGAGTAAGGAATCCATCTATAATTCAGGAGACCAGGTTTGATCCCTGGGTTGGGAAGATCACCTAGAGAAGGGAATGGCAACTCACTCCAGTATTCTTGCCTGGAGAATTCATTCCATGGACCGAGGAGACTGGCAAGCAGATTGTGAGCAGACAGAGGAGACTGTGACCCAAGGGGTCACAAAGAGTCAGATATGACTGAGCGACCAGCACACACACAGAGCTTTGTTTCAGTTAGAGATGACCTCAATGAAGGAACCCTGAAGGACACCAGGAGGAGAACCATCCAGAAGTCGAGAGGGACACGGAAACTCACTAAGAGGGACCCAAGTCCTCTCAGAGGCTGTTACCCTGACACAGTACAGCAGGCAGAGAAATACCACCTGGGGCAATGGCAGATTAGACCTGCTTGAACAGCTTCTGGCCCTTTAAGCCCCAGGACAGTCTACTTCAGGAGGTGGAGCTGACCTGGCCTGAAACTGAGTCATTCGGGAGATCAAGCTAGATTTGTTCAGTTTTCTTCCGTTTCCTCGAGCTCTAGGTGAAGTGATCTCAGGCATTGGACTTCAGACCACGAATTATTAATAACTATGCCTCGCTAGCATCTAGCAGTATACAAAATTGAGAACACGTATGTGTGTCTTAGAACCAACTGTGAGATCCTGGGCAAGTTTTTTGAGTCTATGTTCCTCATCCTTATCTCCTAGGATTGTTGTCAGGATTCAGAGTTTATGTACCAAGAATGCCTGGTAGAGTAGGTGCTCACTTAATAGATGTGTGTTGAATTGCTTATCTGTCTACCCCTATCATCTAGGTTGTTATGATGGTCCAGATTTTCGACATTCTCTGTCCTGGCTTTCACCTTCTCAGAACCTAAAGGATCAGCTAACTAATCATAAAAACCAACCCCTGATAGATATACTCTCTGATAGTTTTTGGGTGGGGGCATCATGGACTCGATGGACATGAGTCTGAGTGAACTCTGAGAGATGGTAATGAACAGGGAGGCCTGGCGTGCTGCGATTCATGGGGTCGCAAAGAGTCGGACATGACTGAGCGACTGAACTGAACTGAGGGGTCCTGAACTCTGTGGTTTAAATGTTGCTGCTGCTAAGTCATTTCAGTTGTGTCCCACTCTGTGTGATCCCATAGATGGCAGCCCACCAGGCTCCCCCATCCCTGGGATTCTCCAGGCAAGAACACTGGAGTGGGTTGCCATTTCCTTCTCCAATGCATGAAAGTGAAAAGTGAAAGTGAAGTCGCTCAGTCGTGTCCGACCCTCAGTGACCCCATGGACTGCAGCCCACCAGGCTCCTCCATCCATGGGATTTTCCAGGCAAGAGTGCTGGAGTGGGGTGCCATTGCTTTCTCCGTGTGGTTTAAATGAGTAGTGACTAAATGTAGGAATACCAGGCTTTCTCACTTATGGATGGGGTTGGCTCCATCTTCCCCCTGGGGATTTTGAGCATTTTCAGAAAACTCTTGTGGATACCTTTGAAGAGTTCTAGACAGATGGGTGAACCATGCCTAGTGCCCTTTGTTTTTCAGCCGAGTTTGTAAAACTCCCCAGGCAGCACTACATTGTCCTGGACAGAGATTTAATTCTGATTCAGGGAATGGTGCCAGCATCTTAATGAAATGCCAACAGCTCCTTTTCAGCCTCCTGGAACAGAGCTCTCCTCCTGCTGGCTGAAGATATTGCTGAATAATGGGGGCAGGCAGCAGAATTCGGAGTCCAGGTGTCCCGTTAGTGAATGGGTCATAAAGTCAAGAGCATAGCTATGGAGGCCAGGCTGTCATAAATTAGAATGGACAAGAATTGTCTGTGTGCTTACCTTACCTTGGCTATCTGGGCTTGCAGAGAGAGAGAGATGATTAAATAGTGATAGAATTAATCCTGATTTGACAAGTATGGGAAACTATCTCTTCCCCTCTTCATGTGCAAATCTAGTGAGAGAGAAGCAATATTGATACTGATGTGATAACAGCACCTGCCACTCAATTTTCTGACAGCCTCTTAGGGATACCATGTATTAAAGGGAGACAGTCTGTTATTGTGGCAATAATGATGATTATGGTAATTAATGTTAACTGAGCACTCACCAGGTACCTGGCAATGTGCTAAGGACTTTGCATACATTCTTTCCTTTAATCCTCTTCAAGACTATGAAATAAGCACTATTATCTTTTTTAGAAATGAAAAACCAGAAGGCTCTAAGAGGGTAGATGACATGCCCGAGGTCACACAGCTGGAAAGAAAAGGAGCCAGGATTTAAACTCAGGACGCCTGACTGCAATATGGGCATGATTAACCAGTAAGGGGAACAATCTATCATTTGTGTGGTCCATGATGCTCTTGTACTCAGTATCATTTACTTCTCAGGAAGACTCTCTGGAGATAAACCCAATCATCTTCCACTAAACTGTACAAGACTGCCTACGCTTCGCCCCCAACCTCCAATATAAGTAGCAGCCCTCTTTGTGGATACCTTCATCTGGTCTGAAATTCTTGCAATTGGACACTGCTTGTTTAAGTCACAACACATAACTGCTTCCACAAATCGCAACATCTACTGCATCTTATCTGCACCATAGGAGTTAACCAAGGGAGTGTGTGCTTTGACCTGGCTTGTAGGACATGGGAACATGACACATTGTGCTAATGAATGTGCTGGTTTCCAGCAAAGGCAAATTCCAAGGAGAAAAAACCTTATTAATTCAAACCACAAGGGGCCATAATACATGACCTTTCATCTAACCCATGCGTGGATTATCCAATGTTTTCATCCAAAGAACATAATACTTCTAGTCAGCTGAGGAAGATATTGCACTGAATCTTCTGTAACTTTGAGTTAATCAGTATTTTTTTTAAAAAAGTAAAACAAAATTGGACAATTCCTAGGGGAAGGCCAGACTATGAGGAACATTTTTTTTCTGAGTACAAGCAACAATTTGTAAATGTAACTAGACATGTCTGTTTTCTAGGCTCTATGCAGCTGTTCTCTCCACCTCTTCCAACAGTCACTTGATTCTAGCTGGAGATGGGATTCATCCTTCCCTGACTATGATCCAAGGCACAGTCTATAAGAAGCAGGATTTTGGGCAGCCCTGGGAGGTTGTGGCCCAAGTATAGGAGGCAGAATTAAATACTAGTTATAGCTCCCATACCTTCTTTTATTGGTGCTCCGTGGACAAGTGAAAGCTGATCCTGAGAGCTGCTCGGCATACAGATTGTAGGGGCAAACTTGAGGATTATTCTAAAACAAAGGAGGCAATAAATGACACCACTCCATCAGAAGATATCCCACCTTCCCATGAAACAACTCAGTGGGGGGAATTCTGGCTTGGATGGGGATGCTCTGGGCCACTTACTGCACATGACCATCTTCAACCTATATATCCTTCTTATAATAATGTTTTAGGTAACTTATTGTATAAAATTTATAAATTATAACCTATCTCACCCTTCAGAAATATTCCAATGCTGACATATGAGTATATTTCTTTCTATTCTTACCCTCCAAAATGGGGATCCTATGATATGTGTAGTCTTATTAATAATTAGCACATTAAAAAAGAGGAAACAATATATCATGAGCGTTTTTTGTGCCATGAGGTAGTCTTCAAATTTTTTTTGAAACATTTTTGTTTGCCATAGTTCTTATTATAACCAAAACTAGTGTGAACATTTTTGTGTACACATTTTAAAACAAGGGCTGATTATTTTCTCCTCATTGTCATATCTTATGCTGTTCAAAGAAGTATAAGAAAGTCCTCTGAACCTGGGGGATCCTCCTGAAAGCCCTACAGTTAGTTTTACTTATTTTGGGGGAAGTGTTTTGCCTTAGGTAACCATCATCCAACTTTAACTTTTGTATTATTGCTGTTCAGTATCCCAATTGTTTTAACAATCTGTAAAACTTTTAGACAGTTCACAGGCTAATGCAATAGCTATGGTGGGAAGAGGCACTTGACCTGAAGGCTGGTCACACATTCCCTTAATTCAGAGTTTTCTAGTTAATATTTTATTTACTCATACCTGTCCTTCTGGCAGGGCACCTGGGCAGCGAGGGTCCTCTGAGGCACACTCATTCCCGAATCCAGAAATGTACTGCATGTGACAAGACACAAAGGCCACCATTAATGGGACTTAAAGAGTATTCTGCTATTTGACAGTCTATGAAGGTAATAAATTTCTGTATGGACATGTGTTTATCATGTCCTATACATCATAACTTTACTATGTCTTGGCATGTGACCCATTTAGGACAGATAATTTCCCTGCGTGAATTTCAAAGACCCACAATTGATTGGGAGAAGAGTGCTGGATATTGCATAGACTCATCACCCCTGGCTGTACTTACTTAATTGATTTATGGGCTTGTTCTTAATTGTCCCACTCCAAGAATAGGTTCTTTAATTCTGGGTCCATCAGGGAGTTTCTGAGAGGGGAGATGGCTCAGGCTTAACTCCAGGTTAGTAAGATCTTGCTTGCCTAGATAGAAACCTCCCTGAGGTTGGCGCTCCCTTCCTCCTCCATACACTGAAACAAGCAGCTACAAGGAGATGTGTGGATCCAATATGACAGCAAAACCTTTGAGAAAAAGCCGTCCAATCAACCTGGCTGCAGGCAAAAGCCTATATCATCTGGCTCACATATGGAGCACTTGTATATATGTTTGCATCCATGAGGATACAGGAAAACAAAAATATGAAGATATGGGTGACCTTCAGGAGAAGGGTCAGAGCGGAATCGGTCCTCAGTGGCACAAAGGAGTGCATTCTGACTGCCATCTGTTTACTTTCAGAGAGAGGAAAAGGGAGTTTCTCAACAAAGTGTGTAGGTCCCCTGAAACTGATTCTGACAACAGTTAACACACTTGTGAGTTCTTGTTCACTCTCTGGCTTTTCTGCTAGTTTATAAGCTCCATAAAGGCTGGAACTATGGCATCTTGTTTACCTCTATATATGTTTTGTGCCTTGTTTATAGAAGGTACTCAATAGATAACTATTGTTTTAGTTTTCCTTTGAAGCCTATGCCAACACAAGAGTATGTATGCTGCTCTAGGTAGGGGTGTGTGTGTGTGTGTGTGTGTGTCTGTGTGCGCACGTGTGTGCGTGTGCTAAGTTGCTTCAGTCAAGTCCAACTCTTCGTGACCCCATGGACAGCAGCCTGCCAGGCTCCCCTGTTCATGGAATTCTCCAGGCAAGGATACTGGAATGGGTAGCCATGCCCTCCTCCAGGGGATCTTCCCGAGCCAGGAATTAAACCCACATCTCTTGTGTATCCTGCATTTGCAGGCAGGTTCCTTACCAGTAGGGCCACCTGGGAAGCCCAAGTAGGGTTAGGACCAACCCCCCACACCCTTTTCTCTAACTTAAACATCAGAAACGGCTGTTTTCTTCCCATAGTTTTTTCTTAAATGTACTTAGTTTTAGCCCATGAAAATGAAAGTGCAGCCTCATTCAGTGAGTGAAATACCACCATCTGAGCACAGTCTCTAAGAGATATAAGAAGGATGTAAGTGGGTGGAGGATAAGCCCTCCAGAGTTCTCAGCAGCATGCAGAAGGGTGAGCTTAATGGAATACACCTGCACGTGTGAGCACCGACCAGGGCAACAGCTGCCCATACTTGGAAGGAATATCACATGTGAAATGTTAGAACCTAGAAAGCAATCGAACTGAAATTATTCCTTTTTGCCTCCAGACACAGTATTTTTTTATATTTGAAAATCTATCAGCACTAAAAACAGCGAGTTATATTACATACAGATTGGTTAACAGCAGTGGCATGTAGTTTGGAATGATTTCTTTGGGGAAATGGCAGAGACCATCCAACATTATGACTCTCCACTGAATACAATTTTCTTCTCTCTAAATGAACCTTGTGCTCACTAGCAAGAGGATTGAATCTGAGCTGCTGAGAGATGGTAATGACCCCATTTTATCTTTAGCTCTGTGGAATGGAATTTTAGATTGGTCTTGACTGAAGCCACAGGGTGTCACAGTGCCTTCACTATGTTCCACTGCNGGATCCAATATGACAGCAAAACCTTTGAGAAAAAGCCGTCCAATCAACCTGGCTGCAGGCAAAAGCCTATATCATCTGGCTCACATATGGAGCACTTGTATATATGTTTGCATCCATGAGGATACAGGAAAACAAAAATATGAAGATATGGGTGACCTTCAGGAGAAGGGTCAGAGCGGAATCGGTCCTCAGTGGCACAAAGGAGTGCATTCTGACTGCCATCTGTTTACTTTCAGAGAGAGGAAAAGGGAGTTTCTCAACAAAGTGTGTAGGTCCCCTGAAACTGATTCTGACAACAGTTAACACACTTGTGAGTTCTTGTTCACTCTCTGGCTTTTCTGCTAGTTTATAAGCTCCATAAAGGCTGGAACTATGGCATCTTGTTTACCTCTATATATGTTTTGTGCCTTGTTTATAGAAGGTACTCAATAGATAACTATTGTTTTAGTTTTCCTTTGAAGCCTATGCCAA
The DNA here is from genome assembly GCA_006410675.1 of Oreotragus oreotragus. Lineage (NCBI taxonomy): Eukaryota > Metazoa > Chordata > Mammalia > Artiodactyla > Bovidae > Oreotragus > Oreotragus oreotragus. The sequence continues at coordinate 119,568 of SJYX01020864.1, forward strand.
CACAAGAGTATGTATGCTGCTCTAGGTAGGGGTGTGTGTGTGTGTGTGTGTGTGTCTGTGTGCGCACGTGTGTGCGTGTGCTAAGTTGCTTCAGTCAAGTCCAACTCTTCGTGACCCCATGGACAGCAGCCTGCCAGGCTCCCCTGTTCATGGAATTCTCCAGGCAAGGATACTGGAATGGGTAGCCATGCCCTCCTCCAGGGGATCTTCCCGAGCCAGGAATTAAACCCACATCTCTTGTGTATCCTGCATTTGCAGGCAGGTTCCTTACCAGTAGGGCCACCTGGGAAGCCCAAGTAGGGTTAGGACCAACCCCCCACACCCTTTTCTCTAACTTAAACATCAGAAACGGCTGTTTTCTTCCCATAGTTTTTTCTTAAATGTACTTAGTTTTAGCCCATGAAAATGAAAGTGCAGCCTCATTCAGTGAGTGAAATACCACCATCTGAGCACAGTCTCTAAGAGATATAAGAAGGATGTAAGTGGGTGGAGGATAAGCCCTCCAGAGTTCTCAGCAGCATGCAGAAGGGTGAGCTTAATGGAATACACCTGCACGTGTGAGCACCGACCAGGGCAACAGCTGCCCATACTTGGAAGGAATATCACATGTGAAATGTTAGAACCTAGAAAGCAATCGAACTGAAATTATTCCTTTTTGCCTCCAGACACAGTATTTTTTTATATTTGAAAATCTATCAGCACTAAAAACAGCGAGTTATATTACATACAGATTGGTTAACAGCAGTGGCATGTAGTTTGGAATGATTTCTTTGGGGAAATGGCAGAGACCATCCAACATTATGACTCTCCACTGAATACAATTTTCTTCTCTCTAAATGAACCTTGTGCTCACTAGCAAGAGGATTGAATCTGAGCTGCTGAGAGATGGTAATGACCCCATTTTATCTTTAGCTCTGTGGAATGGAATTTTAGATTGGTCTTGACTGAAGCCACAGGGTGTCACAGTGCCTTCACTATGTTCCACTGCTGCGTTGTTTCTGCAAAGGGAGGCAGGCAGGTCTGAGTGCTGAGTAAGACAGCTGAGGTCTCTAGCAGGAGTGAGTAGGTTTACTCATTAACTTGCTTCATTCTTTGCAATTGCTGGCCTCAGAGCAGAGTCCAGGGTTATTTGTACACTGGAAACAGAGGAAAAGAGACTCACTATGTGTAGGTTTAAAGCATTTGCTCCAGACTGCTTTAAAAAATAGAAAAGAAAGTAGAAAGAACAGCTGGTGGTTTGGAAGGGAGCCACCCAGCTTGGAGAGGGGTGTGAGTTCTGAATTGGTTTCCCACTCTTAGCTGCGGTGCATTGGCTGAAGAGGAGGTTGGAAACTGCTGAGTCATTCTCAGACCAGTTGGTTTTCCAAATCTCCTGAGAGAAAAATTACGGATGAGTTTGTTAGAGCTTTAAATATCTTGTGCCTCACTGCTGAATGTATCAGAATGGAGGAAGCAGTGTTCTGTAGCTGCTTTCCCAAGGCTTTGAGATCAAGGACAGAATCTGAACTCTGCTCCTATCGGCTGTGAAAATCCAAGCTTTCAACTCCAGCTGATTCAGTGACTACACAAATACATCTTATACAAATAAATAAATAAATAAATCTGACATTAAGTATGTGTATTTATATGCTTTCTTCAATCTGGATTTCTGAATAATTTTATCCAACATAAAAATGATTTTGTTTCCTTCCGAGAGAATTATACACATCCTTTCCACATCCTTTCTAAAGAACAAATGACTGAACTCCATGTAAATTCAGTAGCGTCAGTTCTTTGGCAGTTCCCTAGTGTACAGATTTCTAATTCTCACTTGGTCCCCAGGATATGATCTACTTGTCAGAGTAGTTTTATGAGGTGCTTTCGCCTGAATCTGATTCTGGATAACACCCTGATGGGACGAGCAGATGGTGTACCTCACATCCTTTTACAGGGCATGTGGAAAAGTGAGAGAAGTCAGGGCAGAGATGGAGCTATAGCTACCTTTTTCTCCTTTGTAAAGAAAGGGTCCAGTATTTTTAGTTAACCTTGTTGGGAACATAGATTATAGATTGCTAGGTGAACTTGCCGATTATTGCAAGTGGATTAAACTGCACTAGGCTAAAGAGTGAGTGGCTCTCCAAACATATCTATGTTTTAATCCCTTGAATTTGTGAGTGTTGCCTTATATAGCAAAAGAGACTTGGCATATGTGATTAAGAATCTAGAGATGGGGAAATGTCCTGGATTATTTGGGTGTGCCCTAAATGCAATCAGGGCTTCCCTGATAGCTCAGTTAGTAAGGAATCCGCCTGCAATGCAGAAGACCCCGATTTGATTCCTGGATCAGGAAGACCTGCTGGATAAGGGATAGGCTACCCACTCCAGTATTCTTGGGCTTCCCTGTGGCTCAGCTGGTAAAGAACCTGCCTGCAATACGGGAGACCTAGGTTTGATCCCTGGGTTTGGAAGATGCCCTGGAGAAAGGAAAGGTTACCCACTCCAGTATTCTGGCCTAGAGAGTTCCATGGATTGTGTAGTCCATGGGGTTGAAAAGAGTCAGACATTACTGAGCGACTTTTCACTTCAGTTAAATATAATCATATATATTCACAAAAGAGGGTGGTAGAGGAGGATTTGACGACAGAAGAGGAGAAGGTGATATGATGATGGAAGCAGAAATCAGAGTGATGCACTTTGAAGGTGAAGAAAGGGACCATGAATCAAGAAATTTCTAGAAGCTGGAAATGCAGGGAAATGGACTCTTCCCTTGAGCTGTCAAAAGGAACCAGCCAACACTTTGACTTTAATCCATGGAAACGGATTTTAGACTTCTGACCTCCAGAATTTATTTTCCAGAAGAAAATAAATTTAGTCATTTTAAGCCATTAAATTTGTGGGAATTTGTTACAACAGAAACAGGAAAGTGATACAATAATTATGTAGAGCGGGGGTCCCATCTTCATCTAACCATTAGAATCACCCCCAAAGCTTGTTAAATACAGACCTAAACCTAGTAAATCAAAATATTTAGTCCTGGGGCCCAAAGTCTGCTTGTTAAACATCTCTTTTTATAGAAATGAGGAAATCAAGACTTGTAGAAGTGAAACAACTTTAGAACATAGTGAGGTTCATTTAAAATTAAATTTTATTATTATATCCTTTGAATTGTCTTCCCCCAGTTGTGCTGCTTTTATGTAAATGTGATTTCATTTGAGGCTTTGGGTTGGCATATCCATTACAAGGAATAAATAAAAGCAGAATTTTTTTTTTTTTAACTTAAAATGTGTATTGATTAGAATGATGCAATCTGGCTTTCTGTGTTTGGATCTGTGATCTCTAGAGTTAACCTTTCCTTGCAGAGATTAGACAGCAGGCTGGGATGAATGCCTTTGAAACTGAGAACAAAGACCAGCATGCAATTTACATTGGTGTGCTGGTGCTGTGCATATTAAGCTTCTTAAAAATTTTGGCAGGATAGGATTTTATATATAATTTATTTATAAATGGTAAGGATGTTTTCACCCTGCTGAACTTCCTGTAGGATTTTCATCAGGAAATAAAGTTTTTATGTACTCCCCCTCTTCTAAGGCTTCAGCTTCCATCATTGATATGATGACCTACTGTATCTTGTCTCCTGGGCTTCCCTGGTAGCTCAGGTGGTAAAGAATTTGACTGCAATGCAGGAGACAAGAGTTCAGTCCCTGGGTTGGGAAGATCCCCTGAGGAGGAAATGGCAACCCCACTCCAGTATTCTTGCCTGGAAAATTCTGTGGACAGAAGAGCCTGGTGGGCTGCAGCCCATGGGGTTGCAAAGAGTTAGACATGACTGAGTGACTAACACACACAGACACACACATATCTAGTCTCCTAGCTCTCCCCTCTTCCCTAAGTTCCAAACACATACAACTGACCACATCCTGTTATCTCATCTTTCATTGTCTCTGGAGCAACTCAAATTTGACTCTTGGATCTCAGAACATGCAGGGCTGTCTGTGTGTGCTGCACCTTTGCACTCGCTGTTTCTTCTAGCCCCCACCCCTTCTAAGTTAGTCAATTTCATCTTCTCTCTTAAGACTGAGCTCAGGAAGAGTTTCCCTGGTGACTTAGATGCTAAAGAACCTGCTTGCAGTATGGGAGACCTGGGTTTGATCCCTGGGTTGGGAAAATTCTCTGGAAAAGGGAACGGCTACCCTTGCCAGTATTCTTGCCTGGAGAATCCCATACAATTTTTCAATTGCAGATTAAATAATAAGGAATTATTTCCTAGAGGAAGTGCTAGGACTTCTGCTGGTCAAGGGCTGATTGTGAGCCTCAAAATAACTGAATAGATTAAACATATTTAACTGGTAGGCTGGAGGCTGTCCAGGAAACTGCAGCGACAGGAAGGTGTGTGAGAGTAGGGACTGGCAAACAGTCACAGGAGAAATGTGTCTGTCCATAGTGGAGGAGAGCCCTTATAAGGTCTACAGATTATGAACTGAACAAGAGATGGACAATTAGACTGTTATCTATTTTCTTTGTCATCCCTCAGCCCCAGCCACGCTTACAGCAAAGCCTTGAACACAGTAGTTTGGACCAGGGCCTCTCTAAGTTAGTGTTAGCTCTGACTCTCTGGAATTTTCAGAAGCTTCCATGAATTGTGGCTGAAGAAACCACAGCAAACTGGCCAGATAGTTTCTTACCTTCAACTCAGTCATTTTCCTTCTGCTGCAGGTGTGATGATTTCGGGAAACCCAGGCCCAGATGCTTCTGCTTCTCCTGCAAACCACCCTCTGGATGTTACTCCACCTCTTCACTGTGCTCACTGGCCAGCAGGTCACTCAGATCAGTCACAGGCATTTCCTAACTGGGCTATGCTAGGGAGAAAGTCCAGCATGCTTGTTCCCAAACAGCTTTCCTAACTGCCTCTGTTTTTATTAAACCTGGGCTGTTTCTAAAGAGTTTGCAGAGGCCTGTCTCCTCTTCACCTGAGATAAAGGTTGATCAATTATTTTTTTCAGGTAAAGAAAGGAGGGTCATCACTAAAGGCAGAGAATTTAAAGCTCTCTATGAGAGGAACTGTGGCAGTTAGTGCTTGGTGTGTGAGGCAAAGGCTTCTCCACTCAGTCCTGACTGAGGCCAGGAAGGAACACGGCAGAGTGTTCGCTCTCTGAGAGCAGTGAGCTGTGCCCTGACGCAGGTGTTTCCACATAGCTGCCCGAAACATGGACCGGGTCTGGACAGCTCTCCACAGTTGCCTCCCGGGGATGAGCTGGGTGAACAGTTCAGAGCGAAGCACTCCAGTTAAAGCCAATTTAGATGTTTACTATTGTTCCACTTAATTTCTCAAATATATTTAGTGTTCTTATAAATTCCTTAAGAATATTATTTCCTTATGCTTGTATCCCTCTGACTTGCCTGGTGGTTCAGACGGTAAAGCATCTGTCTACGATGCGGGAGACCCAGGTTCGATCCCTGGGTTGGGAAGGTCCCTTGGAGAAGGATATGGCAATCCACTCCAGTACGATTGCCTGGAAAATCCCATGGACAGAGGAGCCTGGTAGGCTACAGTCCACAGGGTCACAGTCGGACACGACTGAACGACTTCACGTTCATGTATCCCTCTAACAAGAGACCCAAGGGTNGGCAATCCACTCCAGTACGATTGCCTGGAAAATCCCATGGACAGAGGAGCCTGGTAGGCTACAGTCCACAGGGTCACAGTCGGACACGACTGAACGACTTCACGTTCATGTATCCCTCTAACAAGAGACCCAAGGGTTATTTTCCAGCCACTTTTCCATGACTCCCTTGTCCTTCATCTTGGCTACTCTCCTCAGCCATGGTTAGGTATCAACTTCATGGCTAATGGCATTCAGGAAGGAAGAAACCGTATATTGAGTGCTTGTCATGCCAGATTTTCCCACAGACATTACCTCATTTAATTGCACAAAAACAATCTTGTAAACTAGGCTTTATTATCGTAAACTCAGGTGCAGCAGACCAGGCAGAACATGTAAATGGGTAAGGTAGGCTAAGTAAGTTTTAAAGATATATAAATGAAGTTTCAATTTTTAAACACTGGCAACTTACATAAGTGAATGGATGAATGAATGAATGAAGTCACTGTAACAGATTGTAAAAAAAGCCCACAATTTCCTTTCATCCTTGCATACATGCTCCTTTGCAATGTAACTTTGCTGCTCCTCCCAACATGAGATGGAGTCTTTAACTTATCTCCTTGAATCTTACTTTGGCTAATAGTAAACACAACACAAGCAGAGGTTTGAAAAATGCTTGTGCTTTAGGATTTTCCCATTTCTTGCTACTTGAGACCACCATACAGGCTAGTCTCCTTGAGAGTGAGATACCATTTGGACAAAGAGAATGAAATACCACCTGGATAAAATAAATTTTGGGTCTCTTATTAGAGAGATACAGGCATAAGGAAATAAGATTCTTAAAGAATTTATACCATGTTGCCTTTGTTGAATTGTCCAGGCACTCAACAGCCAGCACTAGTTGCCAGATGTGTGAATGAAGCAATGTAGCTGCCAGATGACTTCAGATACATATGTGATCCTAGGTGAGACCAGCAGAACCACCAGCTAAACCCAGCCCAACCTGTGGACACACAGAATTGTGAGTAAATAGAATGACATATTTTATGCCAGTAAACTTTTGGGGTATTTTGTTAAGTAGTGATAGGTAACTGATATAATTATGTCAAAAAAGCATGCATATAGGTGTGAGTGACTATGGGCTGCCAGTTTGACACCTTCTGCTTTAGATAAATGGGTCTAAGCATCTTCCAGAGGTCCCCAGGCTCCAGCATACTGCAGTAGCAGCAGAATGATTTATATCTGAGGTGTTAGTGCAGAAAGACCAGCCCAAAGGTGCCATGTTGATAGAAACAAGTGACAGGTTGGAAGCACACTGTGTGGACTGATGCCTGCAGACCAGGGAACTTATAGCACATCTCAGCATATGTCAGCACAGACAGCTAACATTGTGGTATTACATAAGCTTCCCTGGAATTTATATGCAAACCTGGGAGAAAGGGGGAAGGTGTAAACCCCAGCTTTACTGAGGCTAGGTTTTTTATTATTCCTGCAGTATGCAGACTCAAAATCAAAAGTGAATTCAGGAAAAATATTTCTTGCATATCTGAGTTTATGAGTACATTGGCTCTTGAACTGCTATTGATCCTGGAAGCCAGAGTTTAGTGATTAGGGGGAAAAATGGATGGGAACCAATACAAGACAAAGGAAAAGCTTTATTGCTTTGATTTTCCATCAACTTCATGTGCTCTTTCTGAATCAGCTTTAAAGGCAGATTTAAGAGGTGTTTCAGTTCTTTCCTAAGATGTGAGAGATTTCTGAAAGAGTAAGAAAGTGGTAAGAGATCCTTGACAGAATGAAAATTATTTTAGGGGCCTGAAAATATTTAAAATCTAATAAACCTATCAATTTCCTATTTAGGGGTTTTTTTCCCAAGTGGGTTCACTTTATTTCCTGTCTTCTGTTTTGGTAACAATAACTTAATAAAACAAGTATTTGCTTTGCACCACCATGTGCCAGGTATTGTGCCATATACACACAGGAGAAATGAGAACACATAAAACACAGAAACACATAGCTTTGATTCTATGTCTGATGGCTTTCTATTTTAATCTAATCACATATTTACTTCACAGCTATTGGGGACCTGCTAAATGCCAGGCCCTGTGAGGTGTGGGGGATACAGAGATAAGCCTGGTCCTCTAGGACGGTGCACACTGGAGAAGACTGACCAATAAGTGGGCCATTATAATGGGGTGCCTGGACTCTTCCTGTGACAAGGAAGGAGTCCATGGTGTTATGGGAGGGATTAGGGACTGCAGAGTTCTGACTAGCAGGGCAGGGCAGGCTTCCTGAGGTGATAGCTGAGCCAAGTCACCTACAGTAAGGGATGGATCAAGGGAGGATTGTGTACAAAGAGAAGTACAGCACATTCAAAGACCTATTTTTACTGCACTGATAGAATAGAGTGGAGTCTAGTGAGGGAAGTCTTTCAGAAAGGGGAGTTTGGGCAGATATTTAAAGCAAGGGAAAGAGGCAGGGTGATTAACATTCAAAGACACCCAGTGGAAGAAGCAGGTTGTGTGTAAAGCACACACTATACTGGGTAAGGCAATCATATACTGGACCAGAGAAGAATCACAGTATCCAAGTGGCGAGCAATAATAAAGATGCTAAAAACCAGGCAGAGGGGTAGGGATCCAGTGAATGGATGTGGGGAACAGGTGAAGTGAAGAATTCGAAAAGGACTAGGAATTGGAGACACCAGATATAGGCCACCTCTGGATTCTGGCACAAGATAGGTTTACTCTCTGAAGAGGCTCTGGACTCACACACCAGGGAGTGGGGAGAAGAACCAAAACCAAGTGTAGTGATGATGAAATCTCACTTTCCTTCTTTGACTGCACTTCCAGAATGCTACCAGCAAGTGTCTTACCCTCCAGACAGGACCCTGGAGGATTCTTCTCTAGGACAGTGTTATATAAATACTATACATTTTGATAAATACTTATTAAATAAAAGACAAAGTCTTTCTAGAAATGCTTCTTTTAATGGTGTGACTGGCTCCCTCCCACCTTAATTTATATATTCATGAATTAATAATTCTTATTTCTAGAGAGACACAGGATTCCACATCTTTTAATCCTAGTTCTTGCCTTTACAGACATAAATGTTGAGAAAATTTGTTCACATAAATAAGTGGTTATGAATGGAAGGGATTTTTTTATATCACTGAAATTCCTCCTGAATTAAACACCAAAAATCACACACTGATCTACTGTTAAATATTATTTTAATGACTTATCAGTTAACAACTCAGCTAGGTTAATTTTATTGCAAGCAAATAATTTGAAACTTGACTTGGATCAGCTTTGTTACCCAGCTACTGGAATCATTGTCACCTTTTCACTTGGAGGTGCTTTGTCCAACTCATTTACTCAGAAAGGGTTAGGAAAATAAAAATGTTAATTATATATACTTTGC